>JAJLSN010000242.1:0-211642 GCA_030567655.1 Nakazawaea ernobii
TCCCGGTAATATGAGAATAACGTTCATGGTTTATTCCCACGAGCCTACTGGGAACTGGTGGATCAGGCGGATCAGCCGTACCTTGCCTGCATTGATGCTAGTGGTATTAGTAGTGGCAGTTTCCAATAGTTGACTAACTACGTCGTCAGAGTCATTGTGACCACTAGCAGAAAGCTGATATAAAATGGTGCCTGTGTTGTCATCTATTATAGCATACACATCATCAGGATATACTTCATAATACAGCTCATCATTGGGATGGTATGTCTGGTTGCCACTTAGTTTATACATTTCGATATTGTCGTCAGATATGTACGAAACATTATCTCTAATAATCTCCAAAGTATTTACTGAAACCAATAATGTTGCGATTAAAAGAAAATGGGTGAAGAACATCAGCATAACTAGAACGGTATTACAAGTATTCAAAATGAATTTTTCAGCTCTTATCTTTTGTGATCATTTATTATTTCCCCTACTCTTATTTTATTTTTTCTTCTCTGCTGTCTTTTTTTTTTACACAGTAAGAGAAATGAGAACATAAATTGGTGGCATGGAGAGCTACACCAGGCCCCATTTCCCCTCTATATGGACATTCCACACTAGAGCCGATTATTTCGATTAAATTTATCGCATCCACGGCTGGGTGTTAGAAGTATAATACAATACATATGTCTTCTACAAAGCAAAAGGTATGTACGGACGATTTATAATGGATCAACAATGGTTCAAAAGTATTCCATTCAATTTGAGATACACTTCAGGATCAACAACGACCACCTTATATAATAACAAGTTGATGCTTTCTCTGGACTTTTGCCAAAGTTTTGCTATCAAGTTTGTTCTAGTTGGCGAGTCAATGACAACTGGATCGATGGTGGTTTGAATCTGTTAAAGATAAAATGTATATTCTTACGGCTGGTCTCTTTGAATTACTGATTTAAAAGAATAAAGTGATGATGGGAGTCAATAAGGCAGTCCAAAGACTCGTTCCACGGTCTTGGAAACTGTTTAGTCAATCGCGCTCCTCAGAAGTTTCCAAGGATGATTAAATGTCTTGAATCCTTCACTCGTAATTGAGCTTCAGCTAACTTGAAATATGATACACTTAACTGCAAAGATCGGGGAAGAGAAGTCCAATAAAATGTTGTGGAGTAAGATAACAGATAAGTAGATTGAGATCGCAAAGAGACATTTAGAATTGCAATGTTGATGTTGCTTGAGCATAGCAAAGAATGATTATGCATTACGAGTGTATAATATAATAACTATCAAGGTCAAGTTCTCCATATGCTAGTAATTCAGAATCTTAAAGTCGGCCGCGCCATCTTATCGTAGGCAAGTGAAGCCGCCGATGAGTCTTGCAATATTCCTTGAATGCACTATAAATCTCAAAAATAGCTTATCTTTTATCTTTTTTATCATTTTTTTATCTTTGTTTTGGGTTTGGTGCCCCTTTTAACTCAGCAGCTGTCTTGTGGTTTTTCCGTCGAGCGCAGTTTTCATAGCACTTGTAAACGCTATCTTAAAATTTACATTGGATCGACGATAAGCATTTCATTTAATCCGACGAATTTTGGCATTTCGACACGCTTTGCCTTGAAGAACCGCAAGATGTATATAAATGATTGTATTTCGCGGTTTCTTGCAGTTGTTCTTTTCTTTCATCCAATAAAGACTGGACCATAAGATGAGCAAGTTCACTAACATTTATAGAGCAACGTATACACAGGCGGTCATCATTGGAACCTTGTCCTTCACCCTGCCCGGTATCTGGTCAGCTATTGCTAGTCTTGGTGCTGGTGGTTTGGAAACAACCACGACGGCAAACACTGCTAATGCCATGTTATCCGGTATCATGTTCGTCACATCACCAATTTTTTCACTTTTGATCAACAAAGTTGGAATCAAGCCTATCGTCTCCATTGGAACCATAGGTTATGTTATTTGGAGTGCTGGTTTGTATCAAAATTCAAAAGATGGAACACAATGGTTGATCATGTTTGGTGCTGCCGCATGTGGTGTCAGTGCTTCTGCATTTTGGATCGGTGAAGCTAATGTGGCCATTTTATATCCGGACGATCATCAAAGAGGTTTGTTCATTGCTACTTGGCAAATCATCAATAAGATAGGTGGTTTGATCAGTGGAGCTATCA
Organism: Nakazawaea ernobii; assembly: GCA_030567655.1. NCBI lineage: Eukaryota > Fungi > Ascomycota > Pichiomycetes > Alaninales > Pachysolenaceae > Nakazawaea > Nakazawaea ernobii. The sequence goes on from JAJLSN010000242.1 coordinate 2,157, forward strand.
CACTTGCTTTGAATTTCCATTCATCGAAATCAGGGGGTGTTTCTTTGAACACTTATATTGCATTGTTATCGATTCAATGTTTGGGGTTCCCACTTTCATTCTTGTTATCTCCTCCAGAGAAAGTGATTAGAAAAGATGGTAAAAAATTGAAGTCGAATATAACTGATCAAACATGGAAGGAAAGAGTCTACCACATGGGCAGAGTATTGAAAAAGAAGGAAGTGTTATGTTTAATTCCATTATTTCTGACAAATCAATGGTACAATACATGGAAATCCAATTTTATGACGAAACATTTCAGTGTTCGTGTTAGAGCTTTGAATTCACTTTTACAAGCTTTGATTCCTGCTGCAACAGATATCATTGCCGGTTATTTACTTGATTTGAAAGTTAGGAAATCACTTAAAGTTAAAGTTTCATGGCTTATAACTCTCACGTTAATGATTGCCATGTTCATATATTTTTTCATCATTCAACTGGAGTTCGATGCCAATCCGGAAGCAGGAATCGATTGGACTGGTAATGATCGTTATGCCAGATCATTTATACCATTTCAAGTTTTCAAAATTTCTTCAGAGTTGGTATTCAACTGGGCCTATTGGGTTATTGGAGCTTATCTGTTTCTGCCATCAGAGGTTACATACGTCTCCGGTCTGTTAAGAGCTGCTGAAAGTTTAGGAACTTGTTTTTCATGGACCATTGGTACTGTGAATAAGAATGATATGGTTAGTCTTTCAGTGGCTGCTGGGATGTTTTTCGCTTCAGTACCCTCTGCTACATATATCGCGTTCCAAGCAACTGATGACGTTCTTGAAAGACTCGAGTCAGACGATGAAGGTGAATTTGATGATGACTTCCAAGATGAGAGCAAAGATGTTGAAGAAGGTGGCTCCGAGAAGAAGGGATTGATTACAGAAAGTGTTGTTGAACGTTCGAGTTTAAGCGATTAATTTACAGGTATAATATAATATTCAATATAGTTTTTATGAAATTTTTTAAAGCGATAGTCTTGTATGCTTTTGGGGGAAACCGCGTTAATGATGGAAAAAGACTGCAAGCCAAAACAGGACCTTAGCGATCAGTCGGAATTTATCGTTTCTCTTTGCGTAGTGGCAGTCTTGGAACGGCTAAGCAATGCTTAAGAAACGAAAAAATGTCCGCATGGAATCAATTTTTTTCATAGGGAGATGAGTGAGATAAGCTTCAAAGCGGGGCACAACAGCGGAAAATTTAGATGCATCTGAATTATGTTTGTAGCTCGCTTTACCTAGACTTGTATGTTTACCATCGTTGGCTGGATAATTCTGATTCACAAATAAGGTTTTGATCAAGTCTGCATTTTCAGTTTTGAAGATTTATATATATTTTTTATTCATGAATATAGGGTTTAGATTGAAATAGTCAAACACTGTCATCATTATGAAAGTGTTTTTCACCGAATCTAGTTTTCGGATGTTCCAATATGTGAAGTAGTTTCCTTATCGTGGGCTGTCGCCTAGCCTAATTGGTCAAAGAATCAAAATACTACATGTGAGAAAAGGGTGTGAGGCCGACAATTGCTAAAAAAAGACATCGATAGAGGTTGTCGATCGAATAAGGCAAAGCTACAATCAAATGGAATGATATGAGAAATCAATATTAAACCCTGAGCACAATATGTAAAAGACATTAAAAAGAGAGACAAAAACAAACAAATCAATAGTGACAACAAAAATCAACAACCAGCTTTTTCAACGACCGAAATATTTCAACTCAAAAGGACGAATAACATTATAAGTGACAAAGGCAAAACCAGCACCTAATTCAAATCCAATATCACCACCAAAATCACCGATATGTTTGGCAATGACACCGGTGTACCATACTTGACATATACCCAAGACAACACCGGCAACACCAGCGCAGAATCCAATGACACCTGCAATTCCAATTGGAATACGAGAAGGATCATTGTAAGCATCCAAGTCATAATTTTTAAAAGAACAACGTCTGTAGATTAAATGTTCACTTAAGGACATCAGTTCGTAAATGGCCAAATAATAACCAATCATATTCATGAAGTTCTCCATAACGGTTTCGAAATGGTAATAAGCTGGAATACAGACACCTAATGTGATGGCATTACCAGCAATTGACCAACAATATCTTGGAACATAAGCGAATTTTGACCAAACTGCTTGAGCACATAATCCAATGGAGTACATATTTGGTAAATTGTTTGAAACGGTGGAAAGTGCCAATATAACACAACAGAATTGACCAAAACCATGTAATGAATCTTCAACTAAAACGGCATAACATAAACCACCAATGGAATGTTCTGCGTACAATTCTGCCCATCTATCATTTTTGTTAATACCAGTGATACAAGCAGCACCTAAAACCATGGAAAAGATCAATGGGAATGCTAAACCAGCGATAAGTGAAAAGAAACATTTCAAAGAGTTTGTATCATGTTTCATGTAAACGGTATAATCAGCAGCCATAGTAGTCCAACCTGTGGCAAAACCAAAGATAGCACCACCGAATGATAAGACATTAGCAGCAGTGTTTGCACCTGACCCCCATTCACCGGCATCGAAATTACCAGACATTTTCATTCTTGCAATCATGATAAGGAACACAATGAAATTTGGAATCCATGAGAATTTTTCATATGCATGGATAACTTTATAACCAAAGAATGAAACTAATAAAGTCAAACCTGTAATGATCAATGAACCAGCCCAAGGAGGTAAATTGTGGCCACTTCCAGAGTTGACCATATGCAACAATGAAGCACTGGCAATAGTGTTAACAATTGACCAACCAACACAGGCAACACCATTGATAAAAGCGAAAATTCTCATACCATAGTTACCAACAAGATATCTTGATACAATCATTTGTCTCATACCAAATTTGAAACCAAAGATGGAGAAGAATGCAACAAATACCAACCCAAACAAGTTGAAAAAGATAATAGTCAATACTGAAGTGTAAAAACCTAAACCCCAAACACCAGTACCTAAAGCACCCAATGAAAATGAAGCAATAACCATATTAGCACTTAACCACATAGAAGCAGCATTGTATAATGAATCATCAGTTCTTTCATCTTCTGGAACTCTTTCTATACCTCTTGATTCGGTGTTTTCAAAGACCAGTCTTTTGATTTTACCAAAAGTTGATAAATGAGATTCTTGAACTTCTCCATCGTATGAAATGGATTCTGATTTGGACAACTCATAGTCATTCATGGCGCTAACACCATTTTTCTCGATATCGTCTTTACCACCCATTTTGATTTATTATTATTATTATTATGTTGTTGTTGTAGTTCGTGTTATTATAAGATAAGATAAACCAATGAGGATTTCCAGTCTGTTATAAATACAAGTTTCCAACTTTCTTATCATCCACATCTGTTATTCTTTGCAACTGGTGCTTCGTCCTAATTAGGAAGTGTTGGCATCTGCAACGGCGCAAAGTGAAAATTTTTTGTGCTTTATGTGACTAAATTTCTGCTGCTGGCTGCTGCTGGCTGCTCCAAGGGCTCACGCACAGATAAGCTGCCGCGGGACCATCTATTCCTATAACCTCAGGACCACCGATTGACGGTCTTTGGTTGCATCGATCGATGCATCGTGATGGATGCATTAAGAAAAATACTTAATCTCACGGGATTCCCCGTCAATCAGAGAATACTCTTGTTCTTGTTGTTGATGTTCTAGTTATAGTTGTAGTTGTAGTTGTAGTGACAGTTACAGCTACACTTACAGTAGTCACACCCAACCGTCGTGTGAAGAAAAAGAAAAAAGCAAATTTTTTCCGCGGACGACTTTAGGACATGCCAAGAAGTGATTGTTGTGTTTGTGCCAAGGGTGTTTTTAGGGAATTACAAAAGTGGCCAATAACATGATCCGTGATTCTTGATAAACAATTTACAGCAAATAATTATACAACAGCAATTTTTCTTTCTTTTACTCCAGTTTGATTATGTAACACTATGCTCTTCACATATCTCGCAACTCTAAATAGTCAGCTTCTTCAACTTGCCCCAGTCGATGTTGACCCCATCTGAGTAGATTTTTAACCCAAGACTTTGGCCTTCTTATAAAGCCGTGTGTTTGCCCTTCCACATCCAAGTCGTAGCACTCTTCACCAATAATAGGCGGCTTCCATTTGTTCAACATTAACGAAGATACCACAACACTGATACTAGAAAATGCCATACTCAATGAAGCATACATTGGATTTAAAATGACTCCAAAGGGTATTATGAAAAAACCCATGGCAAATGGTAACATGATCATGTTGTAAATCATTGCCCATACAAAATTCAATTTTATCCTATTGAAAGTTTGTATTGATATATCCAATGTTGATACAATGTTCTTCAAACCATGATCTAATAATACAACATCTGCACTTTCAATGGCAACATCTGTTCCTGAACTTATCAGTATACCTAAATCTGATTGAATCAATGCAGGTGCGTCATTGGTTCCATCACCAATAAATGAAACAAACTTGCCATTTCCTTCTTGTAAAGATTTGATAATCTCACTTTTATCAATTGGACTCTTTTCATAAAAGACATTTTCAGGTTTTAAACCCAACAGATTCCCCGTTTGTAACAGAGCTCTATAATTGTCACCGGTACACATTCCAATTTCATAACCTCTTGATTTTAAAAAATTGATCACTTCCATCAGATCAGTTTTAATAGTATCACTCAATTCAATATATCCATAATATTCATCATTAATCATGATGTGGGTTATAGTGGATGAATTATCCATTCCTGATATAACTTTTTTGAACAATGATTCATTCAAAGGCTTTGCCTTCAACATCATTGGCAAATTCCCTAGTTTAATTTTAAGCGATTTTCCACGGTAAATAATTAAACTGTTAACCCCTAAGGAAGATTCAAAATTGATCTCCTTTATCAAGATTTCATCATCATTGAGATATGGCTCACTCTCTTTGTAAAGACTTTTCCCAATAGGATGTTCACTATTTTGTTCAATGTTTCCAATGATATTCCAAATCTCTTGCTCTGTGAATCTATCGCTTATCAATTTTGTCTTGTTGACTAAAAAATCACCTGTTGTTAGAGTACCCGTCTTGTCAAACAATATGTAATTGATCTTTTTGGCCACTTCTAAAAATTCTCCACTTTTGATTAATATACCATTGGTGGCACCTAGGCCGGTACCTACCATAATCAGAGTTGGTGCTGCCAATCCCAAAGCACATGGACACAGAACGACAATAACACTGATTGATAATTGTAAAATTGGCTTGAATTGTTGCTCTTTTAAAAATGTTGGCAATTCCCAATTCTCGATATAATATACATAGATGATTAAATACCACATGATAAATGTAAGAGCTGATAAACACAAAATTGTTGGTACGAATTTTGCTGCAATTCTATCTGCATACCTTTGTATTGGAGCTTTCGTCAATTGAGCATCTTTAACCAACTTGACAATCTGTTGTAATTGGGTAGACTCTCCAACATGTGTCACTTTCAAATACATCACATTAGACCCATTAACAGAACCTCCGATTAAAGAAGATCCTTTTGTCTTTGGTACAGGCATGGCTTCACCTGTCAATAAAGATTCATCAACTTCACCTTCTCCATATATAACAACACCATCAGTTGGGATCTTGGAACCAGGTTTGATAAGTAACACGTCATTTTTTTGTAATAATTCAACGGCAATAATTTTGGTACTGATATCATTTAAATCTTCATTAAAATTTTCAACCAAGGTACAAATTGGAGGCGTCAACGATAACAATTTCGACAACAGTGTTGATGTATAACCCTTGGCCTTATTCTCTAACCACTTACCCATACTAATGAAAATGAAAAGCATTGATGTGGTGGCAAATAATACATCTGGAGCATGTTCTGAATGTTGAACCATTGCATACAACATGGAAAAAATGGAGTAAACATATGCAATCGTTGTTGAAATGCAAATCAACAAGTCCATTGTCCCACTACCGTGCTTCAAACTCTTCCAAGCATTAGCGTAAAATTTCTTTCCAATAAAGAATTGTAAATAAGTGGTCAATACAAATTCACAAATATGATCGAGATAAATACCGGGTATTATGCAAGGTCCAATCGAGTGGCTCATCATCATTTGATGATGATACCTTTTCATAAAAGATGGTACTAAATGGCCAAATATCACAACTGGTGAGCCAACAATCAAGCACATGATGAAATTCCATCTCCAATACTTGACTTCTTTAACTTTTGCCAACATCTCCAATTGTGAATTTAAATCCAAATTAGATTGCAACAAGGCATCAAATCCACAATCTTCAATCAGTGACACTATATCTCTTATTCCTATTATATTACTATCATATATTATTTCCAGTTCCTCGGTGCTCAAGGCAACTTTACAACTTTTAACCCCTTCTAATTTACTCAAACTATTCTCTATAGAGTTCGAACAGCTTGAACATGTCATTCCGAAAATCTTCATAATTATCTGTAAATTGTCCGACTCGGCCAGATTACCCATCACACTGGCGTCAAACCCACAATCCTCAATGGTTTCAACCAATAACTCTGGACTCACAAGACTGGAATGCTTTATCATCCCTGTCTCTGTCATCAAGGATATATCAATCTTGTCTACACCGGGGATCTCTTGTAGCACCGAAGTGATGGACTGTACACAGTTGGAACATGTCATCCCACTTATCGACAAGGAAGTGGTCATTATCTCTGACATGGTGGTGCTGGCTGCTAGCTACTGGCTACTGGTTGTCAATATTAGTAATACAAATACTGTTATCCCAGCATAAAATGCTCTTTTATAAATAAATTTCTGAACCGAAGCAAAAAAATTTAAAAAGAAAACGAAATTTGTTATTTGACTTTAGTAACTTAATCCGGTACCGCCGTGAGTCGTTTCCACAACATGATCTGATGATTATGTATACAGCTACGATTACAGCTACTTGTTCATGACATTATTATTATGATTATTATTGTTGTTGCTGTTGTTGCTACTATTATACACCTTAAACCCCAAAGGAGCTTCATCTCAAAAGAGAATAGAAAGAGAAGGAGGAAAAATGGGAGATGGAGGCTCTATTTCTTCTTACCTTCATCATCTTCTTCTCCATCTTCCACCAATTTAAATCCACCGGGACAGTTCTTCAAATCAATACCCTTTTCTTGCAATTCTTTGAACAATCTTTCCCTTTTCAACAACCTCCACCTTGTCAACTTGGCATAATCATGTAAATAAAAACCAAAAATCTTTGGGGTATACACTTCCAAAGAATGCACAGGAATCAATTGAGGATATGTGGTTAAGAACATTGCTGGGAACGAAGTGCCGAAAAAGGCTCCATCTATTGCCGAGTGTCTTGAAGACTTTGGATTATAAATATCCTCACAGTTGGAACAATACAACTTAACAGGGCTTATTCTTGGTTGATCAGTCAATCCAATAGGTAATAATGGATTCAATTTACAATGGACTCTAGGGCAAAAGCCGAAATCACCATTTCTGTATTTGTTAACCATCTTGGATAAACCTCTACTTGTTATGATGTAACGAGCGTGTATCAACCCGTATAAGAATCTTGCATTATTATCCACTTTTGTCTTGATCTCGTCTGGTTGGTCTTCATCTATCGTCTGATTGTCTGTTATTATATCTATGAGCAATGATAGTTTATCAACTTGTTGATTTAAACCAGTCAAATTGAATCTGTCAGATATGTATTCAACATCTATATCACAAAAATATTCATTTCCTTTTGTCCCTAGAAACCAATCTATCCAATATTCAGTGAATTCCGACCCACTGTCACTGGTGAACTCTTCCGCTGTCTGCTGCTGCTGCTGCTGCTGTACTTGTTGTGCCATCTCGATATCTTCTTCAGCTGCCACTGCTCCTTTGAATGTCTTCTTTCCTTGTTCCTTTGTCTCTTTCCGCCAAAAAAATTTTTAATTTTTTGATTTTTTGATTTTTTTTGCTTTTTGCTTTTTTTCTCTTCGTTATTATTAACACAGAAAACAACAGAGCGAGAACGTGAACGAAAAGGTGGAAGCTGGAGAGATACAGAGACAATTCCATGCCATATCACCAACACAGCAACAACAACAACAACAACAACAGACGAAAATGCATATGATCAAAGTGCCGGGACTGTTCCATAATGGAGAGATATCCACCATCGATTCATCACCATGCGGCAGTTTAGTTGTCACTGGAGGTGAAGATGGAAATTGTAATATATGGGAAATGGCGATTTTGATTGAAAAATCCAAAATCACCTCTCCAACAATGCTGGATTTTGCCAATTTGAAACCAGCAAGTGTGATACCACTGCCACCAGAAGTGGAAGCTTCCAGCTCAGTCACTTGTCTTAGATTTGCTAATTTAGTGGAGAATGCTGATAGATTTATCGTGTCTTATAGTGACGGAGAAGTTTACAAAATTGAAATATTGCCAAATGGAGGCTATGAGTTTAGCTTTTTATTTAAATGTGAAGCCAAACCAATTTCGGAGATATCATGGGGTTTAGATGACGAAATTGTCGCGTTCGCTACTCATGACAATGTTATCATTATCTATGATTTACGTTTTGATGAAATCTTGGAAGCTTTGACTATCCACCTGGAAGGTTCATCTTTGAAAGGTTTAAAATTCGACAACTCACATGGGAAATGGTTATGCTCACTTGCTGATGATAGGGTGATTAACATTGTGAGTTATGAATTGAATTGGAATTTGAAACCGGATTCTAAAAAAAGTTCAAAGAGAATCTTCAAATATGAAATTTTACAAAAAATGAACAAAATTATTACAAATAATGCATTGAATGCAAACAGTAGAGTGAGAAGATTAGATTGGTCCCAGGATGATAAATTGATCAGTATTCCAAATTCTAATAAGGGAAAGATGAGTCTTGTAAATTTGCTTTTCAACCAAGATATAAATCCGTCAAGAGATTCATCAACATCCTTTTCATCATCGTCACCAGTGCCATCGTCGTCGTCCGGCTCTTGGAAGAACTGGTGTTCCTTAATTGGTCATAATTTCAATTGTGAAGTGACCAAGTTCAATCCAAATATTTTCATCAACGCCAACGCTTCACCAAGTGATAAATCTCCTTTGAAACATGATGTTTATTACGTTATAGCTACTGCTGGCTCAGATAAGACTTTGGCTATTTGGAATACATCTATTGATTCTCCAATCATCGTTGCCAAGGATATCACGTCTACCATTTTAGACATGTGCTGGAACACAAATGGCTCATCTTTATTCATAACTTCAATCAGTGGGGAATTCTTAGTCTTGACATTTGACGATGAAGAATTGGGCAATATCAAACCAGTTGCAAAGACACCAAAACCGGTAACTGGTTTCAAAGACTGGGGAAAGGAATTTGATATATTGCAACCAAGATTGGAAAAAATTACCAATCCATCCAAGATAGAGACTCCAAAGCCGGAAACAGCAAAAGTGGAAGAGAAAGAAGTTCCCCTGACCACGATCACGAAAAACGGCAAGAAGAGAATACTGCCAATGCTCGTATCAGGTTCCACTATTAATACCAAAGTTGACTCCACCAAGAAGCTGAACCCAATGATATCGGGGACAAATACCACCATGGAATTTGATCCACCATCATATGTCGTCTCGAAGAACATTTCGCAACAGGTGAAGAGGAAAAATGATGATCTGGATGAACCGAAAAAAAAATTTAAAAAAGAATTGATACCAATAGAATTTATTGGATCTGTTATAATCAACCCTTCCACTTCTTTTAGTAATGTGAGATTGTCCATTCCTAAGATACGTAAGAGTTGGGATTTTGTCTCGCCAAACGATGATTCGTTATATTTATCGATTAAGAATGATAATGGGAACGAAAGTGGTCCATCAAAGGTGCAACTTTCAAAGAAAAACCAATTTTCACAATCATCTGAAGATGCACAACGAGAAATTTTTTTTGATTTTATACCGAAGAAGATATTGTTAAGTACCGGTGGTGAGGGATTGTTTTGGGCAGTGGCCACAATTGATGGAATTATCATTGTATATTCGGATTCTGGTAAAAGAATCTTGCCTCCAATAATTTTAGGTACTCCATTATCATTTTTAGAGAGTAAAGGAGATTATTTGATGGCTATAACATGTTTAGGCGAGATTTATGCATGGAATATCAAGGAGAAAACTCTGATTTTTGAACCAACATCGTTATTCCCCTTGTTGCAACCTTTGATCAAGCCTACTTTAAACAAACCAACTCTGGAAGATGATGAGGAAAATGAACAGGAATTGTATGAAAATGATATATTGGCAAGACTGGAAAATTTAACATTATGTTCCATCACTTCACAAGGTATCCCTATAATCACTTTGTCCAATGGGAATGGATACTTGTATGAGAAGGATATGCGTACGTGGTCTTTGGTCAGTGACTCCTGGTGGGCATTTGGTTCTCAGTATTGGGATAATACGTTGATCAGTGGTGGTACAAATCAAAACGATAATATCATATCAATGTTGGAGAAACATACTAATGAAGAGATTATAAGAAAGGGTAAAAACAAATTTTTCAACAAGATAAGTAAAATCATGTTGATGAAGGAAGGTTTTGAAAATTTGGAAAACATCATCTCAATAAATCATTTGGAGAACAAGATGTTAATCTACAAATTTTTAAAAGATGATAAAAATTTCAAATATTTCTTGATGATTTACGTGAAAAAATTGATTGAAATGAATTTCGTCAATAGAATTTATGATTTGATATTGAATTTGAAAGAAGCTGGAGATAATGACCAAATTGTGACTGAGATTGTCATGTTGAATCCTAAATTGAATGATTTTGTCAAATCTGTATAAATAACAATTTTTTTTTTTTTAATTTTTCATGTTTTAATGGTAAAAGCGCGTATATTATTGTATAAAAACAGAGGATACAACAAATAAGACAAGTATCATGGATCTTCCGCAAGACCTACGACATCTTCTTATCCAATGGCTAGAAGACGAAGTTGATGTATTATCCAAGTTTTCGTCAAAACTGGCAATGCAATACGGTAAGGCCCTTGAAAATTTGAGAAAGTATCCAATGCCTGTCAAATATACAAAAGATTTATTAAATGTACAGTTTATTGGTCCAAAGATCGTGGATAAATTGGATAAGAAACTTGCAAGCTACTGCAAGCAAAATGGGCTCAATCCGCCGATTGTTGCTGAAGTACCCAGGCTGCAAAAGAGGTCTGGAGCTGTTGATGATGGTAATGATAATGATTATGATAATGATAACAACAACAACAACAACAACACCACGGGGACGACAAAGAAGAAGAGGAAAGCTACAGAAAAGAGGTATATTCCTCTGAAAAGAAGCGGTGGTTATGCTATTATTCTCTCATTATTGATGAATGATCCTCGGAGGAGTGGAATGACAAAGGATGAGATCATACGACATCTGACACCACTTTGTGATCAATCTTTCCATGCAAATCCCTCAACGAATCATTTTTACTCCGGTTGGTCTTCATCAAAGACGTTGATAAATAAGCAATTGATAGAATTAAAGGGAAGACCAGCTCATTATTACTTGACTGATCAAGGAGAAGAGTTGGCAACTTTATTACTGCAGAATGAAAATTTGAAGTTACCACTGAAAGTGGATTCAATAGCGCCAAGAGTTGCGATAGATCATCATAATCATGATTTACAAACATACCTTCGACATCGATATTCTCATTGGAAAGCAGGGAAATACGACATTGAATTGCTCATTGATAATAGAGAGATCAGATCAATGTCTCAAAGGGATTATTTCTCGACTAAATTGAATGAATTAGGGATTTCTTGTTCCACATTGGCATTAACAGTGGGTGATGGGTTATGGGTGGCTAAAAACCGCCAAAATGGAACTCGATGTGTTTTGAATTTTATCTTTGAAAGAAAAAGATTGGATGATTTAGCCTCATCTATAAAAGATGGGAGATACATGGAGCAAAAAACTCGTTTGAAAAGAACTGGAATAACCAATGTCTTTTATATAGTGGAGGAAACAATGGCTTCTGATGTTTCCATGATGGGTGATGCTATTCAAACTTCCATACTGTTAAATATCACAAATTCTCAATTCTATATAAAGAGGACCAAGGACAGCGATGATACCATTCTGTTTTTACAAAAATTGACTAAAAAAATTGAAAATTATTACAAAGGGAGAGATTTAATAGTCATTGAAAAACTGGAGATCAAGACACAGTTGGATTATAATTTGATCTTACAACAATTTAGAGATAAATTTGATTTTCCAAATACGAATTTGGAATCAGTTTATACGTTTGACAATTTTCAAGATATATTAAGCAAATCCGATTTGGTAACAGTGAAGGAAATGTTTATTAAATTGTTAATGACCATAAAAGGTATGTCATTGGACAAGCTGATTGTGATACAAAGAAAATTCCCAACGCCAAAGTCATTGATTTCAGCTTACGAGAATTGTACAAGTGTGCAAGAAAAGGAGCACTTGATGCATGAGCATTTCTCAAACGAAGTTGGGAATAAGAAGATCGGTAAGCTGTTGAGTAAAACAGTTTATGAAATATGGGGAGACGTATAGTTTAAATCTATCTATATACTTCTTCTTCTTCTTCTTCTTCGTCTTTTATTGACACATTCTCTGCCAATTGGAAGACAAAGTGAGACGAAAAAATGTAGAAAAAGAGACAAAAAAAAATTTGTCAATTGATGAAAATTGTCGTAACAACAAGTGAAGAGGGTTTAACACGATCATGTCACTATCACAATTTACAAGGTTGTTCAAACCTTTGAACCCCACTATTGGGATAAGGTGCTTGGCTACAGAAGTGTCTCTGGAGACTTATTCACAAAGATTGCATAATTTGAGGAAATCATCTATAGAACAAGGTGAAGCCCATTTCAAAATAGGTGAACGTCGAATTTATTTCCCAAGTGCCAGAGTAGTATTACTAAGACCAAATGCAAAGCATTCACCATATCAGGCGAAATTTGTGGTTCCTAAATCCTTTAACAAGTTGGATTTAAGAGATTATTTATACAATTTATATGGATTAAGAGCATTAAAAGTGACAACACAATTGATGCATTCAAAATTTGTAACCACATTACCATTACCATATAGATCACGTCATAGGAATGCACAGGTGAAGAAAATGACAATAACCATGTTGGAACCGTTTGTTTGGCCGAAAGATAAAGAGAGTGTTAAATATTTGGAGGAGCAAAAGGCAATTGGAGAAGGCGGTCAGCAATATCATGAAGATCATGGTGGAGTTGGTAGTGATAAACTGAAGAGATCAAAGCTGTTTGGTGGAATAGTTGATCCATTCCCAAGACCGACAAATTTCATTGCTAAAAAAGTACACAGAAAGATGAATAATAACAAGATAAGAGATTTAAACAGGCTGAAAAAGGATGAAAATTCTCAAATCATTAGAAAATACTTCACTTGAATAGTTAAATCACCATCCTGTATATACGAAATCAAATACAAATTAAATCAAACACGATTGATATGAGAAAAATCATAAATATTGTTATAAAAGTATAATAATAGTAAAAAACATAAAACAACTGCTTATATATCCATAATAAAAAGAACACACACACACACACACACACAGGCTAAACCAAAAAGCAAAACAAACCCATACGCTAACTAACTAACGTACCAACCTACTAACCTAGCTATTTCTAGCTATACCACCGTTATCCAGAAACACAGACCTATATATCGATATGAAAGAAAAAAAAAAAAAATAGATACGGGGACAAGGTTCCCAGATCAATCATGAGTATTGGTTGTCTGGTCCACATTCAACAGACCTGCTGTAGAAGTAGCTGAACCTCTCCATTTGAACCAACCAGTAGAAGTGACGGATCCATCACTATCGACATTCTCAGTAATTTCAGAAGCATCAACAACGTCGAATTCTTCAACGTTACTAACATCATTTGATGTTGACGTTGATGTTGTTGATGTTGTTGTTGTTGCTGGTGCCGCTATTTTTGAAGAAGTTGAAGAAATATCAGAATTTGATATATTGTATGGGATGATTGAAAGTAAAGACTTCAACAAGGTTAAATTTTTATTTTGTTGCAAAGTTTCTCCCGGAGGCGATGATTGCACCTTATTTGTACTCGAATGTTGCAGCATCGATGATGATGATGATGATGATGATGATAGGAACTTTGATTCTTTGAAAATCACATAAACACTCCCCATAAATGATTCATCCTTTTCCGGTTCTTCATCATCATAAGTGCCAAATATCTTCAAACTCTTATTACCATTAAACCACGTATCAATAACCAAATTGAATAAGTTTGTAGAAATCTTCTTAACATTGGCAGTGTTCATATTGATAAATTCTGTTAATTTAGTATCAAAATTGATCAATAATGGTATTATATAAAAATCCCAAATGATAATAGCACCATTAATCTTATCTAACGAACCCGCTGGTTGACTTGTTGACAACTTGTCAAATTTGTAATCATTCTTATTCAAGATGGGGAACACTAACCAAACCAATACATAAGTCTTGAATAATCCTAAAAATGGGATGAATTTGATGATTGGATTAAAGAAATTTTGTAAATTTAGCAATAGGGCTAATACAATCCAGTAGATTAACCATTGGTTTAATTCTTTGGCCTCATTGGCTTGAATGGTCTTGAAGGACTGGTGTAATGGGTACACAATAGAAATTGATAATTGAGTTAATTGGAATAATAATCCAAACATTGTTATGACAGGTATTTTTGACTTTACTTTAGCTTTTGATAACTGATAAAGGTTTTGTTTGTGTAAATAATATGATTAATCTGTTTTTTTTTGACTTTTCTACTTTTTTATCTTTTTTGCAATTTTAATTTGAAGCTTTTTGTGGTTTGAATTTCATATTGTTATATAGAGAGAATTACACAGACACAGACACAGACGCCTTTAGATATACGTAGCCCACTCGTCAATGTACTTGATCAAGTCTTCAAGACACTTCTTAGTCTCTTGCGGGTTAGCTATCCATACGGTACAAGCACTTCTTCTGGCTTTATAGTCATTGGCTCCAATGGCCAGGAACTGATCCCCCACATGTAATGTGTTTCTTGGTTTGACAATTTCCTCACTACCAGAGAGGTATTTTTGTAAAATCTTAACCCCCAAGGACTTGTCACCGATATCAACCCAGACATCGCTACCACCGTTAAATGCACAAAATTCAATCTTTTGTGCAGGTGGGAAACTCTTCAACTTGGCATCACATGTCAAAACCACTTCTTCTAATTGCTCTCTTATCAATTTGAAACCAGGCTTGGGGATAATACCAACTCCTCTTTCTTTCCGTATTATCAACGCTGGTAATGATAATTTTTTTTTCAAATCGGTCAATATGGACTCGGCAAAGTCCAAAGTTTGCAAGATATCATTTTGATCCCAATGTAACATATCATTTAATACCCAATTTTTCAGTTCAATCATTTTCAAACATTTATCATCTGCTGAGTACCGAAATAAATAATTGGCCTCTCCACCCATCACCAAAAACTTTTCCTTTTGCTCATTATTGAGATCATTCAGTTCTAATGCATCAATCAAACCATATAATCTTTCATAATATTTAGAACTTTCTTTATAACCAGCAGCGGTAACAATACCGATATAGAAACCTTTCTTTAACAAGATAATCAACAATGGTACCAATTCAGAATCTGCTTCTAAGGATCTACCATCATCGTACAACGTCACGTCCCCGTCAAAAGTCAACAATTTCAATTCGCCATCACCGGGAATTGATGAATTGAAATTCATTGATAATTGCAATACTTGAGCAGTGTTTAAAATGATTCTAATATCGTTGAAACTTGGACATACTAATCTTCTCTTACTTATCGAACGATTTTCATCCTCTATATAAAAAGCCTTTTCCAATGGGAGATATGTAAAGAATTCTCCTATACTTGGCACTAACAGTGATAATCTAGAAAGTCTCGGTTTCCCCAAGATATTCATGTTGATATGATCGTTGACAAGGTTTTCAATATCTGCAAACACTTCAGCGTATCTTCTCTTGGCATCTGCATTGATTTTCAAATCGTCAACTGCTGTTATCCCATTGGATTTAACTGCATGTAACACAAATGGTCCAGCCATTAAACCTTTGATCCATTCTATGAACTCATCTCGGCGATGTTGCTTCAATGCATCTGGGTGACGAACGTATGTTAGTAAATTAAAAATCAATCAGCAATGAACAGATGTCAATATTAGCCATGTGTTTGGAGTTACATACACTCTACGCGGTATCTTCAATTCAATTTTATTGTTAGTTGCGGTAAAAAGGAAGTCTCAGTATTGTCGACGAAAAGATCAAACTCAAACTCACCTAGAAGTCATTACTACTCGTGTAACACCAAATCAAATAACCAAAGTATCCGTAGTACTCCTTTCAAGACTTATCCAAAAAGGTGTTGCAACCAACACACAGGAAAAAGGAAAAGTGGCAGCAGCAAATTATCATATCGGCAATCATAACAATTTACATGAATAATGATGTTGTATACACGCTATGGCCCAGCAATATAACATAACAATCTATTGATAACGGCACAAACTTTAATTTCGCCTTTCTTCATCGCCGCCGATGTTGTCAATGACATTCTTATCAGTACTTAGTATGTGGAATTCTGCTAAAGTGACAAAAAAACACTCTGCCCCATCAAAAAAAAAAACAATGCACAACGTCAAGTCAAAACAACTTCGGACAACGCCGACATGGGTTTTTTTTGATGTTGATAATGCTTTGAATTACAAACCTATCCGGCAATCATCAAGATAAAGAGAGTGAATCTAGTTAGTTGAAAGCTTAATATTATATAGAAGGATAATTTGTACACAGACAGACATAATCAGGAGTCAGCGGTGATCTTGGTTCTAACATCGGGATAATTCTTGAAAACTTCGCCGAACTCATTTGGATAACTCATTTGGAAAATTTCTGGATCCTTAGCCAAGGCAATGAAAAATGTAGAAACACCGGATCTGATAACGTTCATAACGATATTACAAATTTGCATTGACATGACAAATGTAAAAGCCACGACCGGTGCAGAGTAACCTCCATCAGTATTATAACCTGGTTTGGTTAATTTTAAATACAAGTATGCCAATAATGAAGCTGTATAAGCCACGAATAATGCACTCATCGATAATGCAGTTCCAATCAAACAATCGTTAACCAAGGCATCTAAACCTTTATAACGCAATATTTGCCAGGTATCCTTTGCCGATTTGAAATAGGATTTACCGTATAAGGCAATATAAGAGTACGCATAATGATTAAAATATCGAACGGCCCAATCTATGATAGACATAAAGCATTCAAGACAAATAGCCAATATTGAATCACAAACTTGACCACTGTTCATTGCATTTTGTCTCAATATGGTGGCACCTTGTTTCAATAATTGCACTATGGAAACGATTAATGAGCCAAAACATATAGAACCAAATGAATAAGTCATAGCTCTCTTGAACGCACCCCAAGCAGGATGCTTTGGTTCTCCCTGGTCAGATTTTGACAAATAATACCAAGTTCCATATACACCACTAACGGTGACATGAATGACATTTCTGATCACTTCAGTGATGTAATAACCAGCAAAGAAGACAAACACTAATAAACCAATAACTTTGGAATTCGAACAACTTTGTGAAGAACAACTTGGATTCGAAGAATTTGGTGTATATTTAACATAAACTGAAACCACAGTCACCGAGAAGAATGCACTAAAAGCACCTGCAAAAATGGTTCCTAATAAACTGACAATGAGCACCGAGGGATGAGATTTCATCACATCAATGACAATTGTTAAAACAGTGGACGAAAATGGAATACGATGTCTCATTGACCAATAACACCATGCATTGATCACTGCAAACACTAAAAACACAATACCAGCAGACCAATATTTCATCACCAAGTATGCAACAGCGGTTCCAAATCCCATAATAACATTGGCAATAAGAGAAAAGATGATAAACGTTCTTGGAGATAATCTTGCCCATACTAAACATAAAAATGACAACACCATCGCAACAACAATAACAAATGCAAACAAGATTATTGTATTAGTGTTTAACGAGAAATCATTGGCTCCACTATAAATGGAACCACCTTGAAATGAATGAGTCTGACTATAACTTTTAATGCTAATACCAGCAACTGTAACAAAACCTGCAGCAGTAGCTAAAAACAACAACGTAAAAATCCAATCGTTCCATCTGGGTTTCTCAACTTTAAAAGATTCATCGAAACTATCAGATGGAGTGGGCTTGGATGTGTCATCGTTGTAGTATCCATCACCACCTTTTTCAGGATCTTGCTGAGTATAATTTTGTTGTTGTTGTTGATTATTGTTACTACCATCATTGCTATATTGGGGTTGTTCTTGATGATTATAAGAAGGTGGTGGCTGCTGTGGGGCCTTATTATCGGTCATCTTCTTCTTTTGTAGCTGTCGTTGGATCCTTTATATAAGTTCAATTCAATTGTGTAAAGAATTATTGTGCAACGTGAATCTTGTAAGTGAGTACACAAGTGAAAAGAGTTGTTTGCTGTGTAAAACGTTGTTGTTGCCTTGCTTTCTCAGATGAGATGCACAAATTTTTAAAGCCCCGTTGTGTACAGCTTAAAGTCGTTTCCCTGGGCTGAATTTCAGGCTGTCCTGCATTGGCACCCGATGCGGGCTTATTGGGCCACCGGTACACGTCTTTTCTGCCTGCCAAAATATGTGCACGACTGCCGCATCGGGTAGCTGCCCTTTGCGGCTACATTCCTGAAACCTGTGCACGACGAAACAGCCCACCAGTTTTTCCATATTGTATACAGTTGGCGGAGATATAGATAGATAGATAGGTATAGCGAGGTAGAAGCAAGTGGATGTTTAGAAAAAATACACTATTACAATCGCTTACAACGGGGGTCAAGGAGTCCCTTGCAAAGGCAGTCAGAATCCGCGAGCAAAAATTGCCCTTGACTTTAACCCTATTTGACTTTAATAAGAATGCCAATGAAATCGATAATTTGGTAGCCCAATGTGATCAAGATCTTGGAGGTTACTCAACGGTGCATTTCGATACAAAGACCGATCCCGTTACGCTGAGGAAATATGGTCATTTCCATGGGATTTTGAATTTGGATCCACCTTTGAAAAACCCAGAGGTGAAGTATAGTGGTTGGTCAATGTTTCGTACAAAGCATAAGAACAATTTTGACCATCGAATATCCTATCTTTTCGACTCATTGGGGAACTTCAAATGGGACTTGTCGCCGTATACAGCATTGAAACTACGTGTTAAAATCGATCATCGTAAATATTTTGTCAATTTGCAAATAGATGATCCACAAAAATTCAACCTTTTCCAACATCGATTATTCGCACAAACTCCAGGCGAATGGGAAACTGTATATGTACCATTGGACGATTTTGTGTTGACTAACAAGGGGAGGATATTGAGTCAGCATCATGGAGAGTTGAATAGAGAAAAAGTGAAATCTGTTGGGATAGGGTTGATCGATAGGACATATGGTCCGTATTCATTATGTATCGAAAGTATCGAGCTGATTACTGATTATGATTTATTGGATCTGGTTAAGATATCGAGACAAGAGAATGTTGGCAAGTTGCCACCAGAGGAAAAATTGTCAATTGAGGAATAATACAAAACTCGACACACACTCAACACTAAAAGATCATTTGATTATTTATTCATTCATGCAACCTTTTTTCTTCTTATTATATATTTATTTATTTATTATTATTATTAAATTATTTATTCATTCATTTATTTATTTATTTATTTATCTGAAACTTGGTCACATAATATTAGTGGATCTTATATTTTTCCTGATATACCAATTGACAAAGTCTCTTATGCTCGATCTCACCCTTCTATAATCTTTATTATTTATTGAAACTTCAACACTTTCAAGTAATTTCAATCTTTCCTTCTCACTTACATTTTCCAATGAAACAATTGCATTGTTCAACCATGTCATTGCCATTTTGGAATCATCAGATAACCTGATTATCTTTGTAGCTAAATCACTTGCATCTAATGAGCAATCATTTGGAAATTTTAAAACTAAACCTTGAATTAAAACTTTGATCAAATTCTCACCACTTAATTTATTAAATTGTAAAATTTTCAATTTTAAATCATTGGTGACTGATTCATCTTCGAGGAAAAATGAAATTGGAGGATTATCAAAACCCCATGACATTAAATCGATTAAGAAATGCAACGTTGCACTTAATGGATCAAAATTGTCCAATACACTCAATGACAATATGGAAACTTCATAAATTTGACTCAACAAATCATTATTCCCAATAAAATTAACGGGGAAAAACATCAACATATCACTCAACATTCTAAAGAAATCTTCAATCAAATCAGGAAATTCCAAAGTCATCTTATTATGTTCCAGCTCATTCAAAAATTGAATAAAACTTATTGATTGTTGTAAAGAAAATTCCCAAATGCTTTGCTTAATTGAACTATTCCCATCACTTAATTCTCTAATCAAGATACCACTTACCCATAAATAACATCCCAACTTGTATTTTTTAAAACCTCTCACCAACATTTCAGCAATTTGAGACAAAATTGGCTCCATAAAGAATCCATATGTAATAACAGATTCTTTGACAAATTTCGTTAGTCTTTCACTACATTTTGTAGAATGACCAAATTTATTGATCAATTTTAAAACTAATGGCCAAACTTGTTCAATGATTAAATTGGATACAGGGCTTTCCTTGGCATTAAAATCTCTTGGTTTTAAAACTTTGACATAAATTGTAATAATTTCAATTTCATCTGCAATTTTAGTGTGAATTTCATCAGAATGTTCATCAAATTGTAAATAAGATGTTAATTTATCCAACGTTGGTTTCCAAAACATTCCAGTTATTTGATATAATTTTTGTTCATCGTCAACTTCCTTCAAGATATGTGATATACCCTCTGTAACATCATACAAACTTTGAATGTCCAATATGGAAGAGACATTGTTATAAAATTGAAATAATTGCTCCAAGTAGTTTATCAATAACGCTGAACAATCTTGACAAAAATATAATAATGCATGAGATGCTGCTACCAAGACATCCTTATCAGCATTGGAGAATCCATTGGTGATAAAATTCAATTGTGACTCTAAGAAATCAGGATGCTTTGCTGTCCATTCTGTATACCTCCCCAAGACTAACGTTGAAGCATATCTAATTTTACTATTTTCAGGTAATTGCGTTAAGGAATTCATCACCAATGGCATAATCTTATTTTCCTTCGGACTCACTTCCTTTGCCATACTTCTTAATGAAAATAATGGAGCTTCAACATATTGCCAAGGTTGATTTGGATTGGCTATGAATTGTTGAATTTTGGTAAATGGCACATTTAAAGCATTTGTAGCACCAACAACAGCACAACAATCTTTCAAAACGTCTCCCATATCGTATCTGAAATCTTTGAATTTATCCTGCAGTTCTCTGTCACCACCAAATAATTCTGTTGTATCAGTCACTTGCAAGTTCGACGACACTGGATATTGTAAATGCTTGATCATAACTTCAACAAGAGTCAAATAAATATCAGTATAATCAGCTCTTGCCTCCTTGAATTTGTCCAACATCAACATCTGTTTCAATTCGTACCAAAAATAAAAAGTGTACTTGACAACATCCAAATCTTCTTCATATGCGGTTAACTCCAACAAGATTTGCACAAATGGTTTGAAGTCCTTTGGAAGTTTGGCTATCAACACATGCCAAGATTCTCCTGCTTCGACAAATAACCTTGTCAACGCATCCATTTTCTCAAGGTCATCTTTATGTTCAGTTAAAAATGGTTTCAAGTTAAGTAATTGTTGGTATATTGCTTTGATGATTTCCAAGTTTTCAATGTCTCTTGTCTCTCTTAAAATGGTTATCAAACATTCTATTGAAGTATCAAAAGTGTCTTCCTCAGTAAGACTATTAAATATCAATGAGGCTATTGAATCAATTGATAACATTTGTTCAATAGGAATTTCTCTGATCCAAGAGTTAAGAGCGCCTAAGACTAATGCAGAATTTGATGCTCGATTTTCCAGAAATTGAGTCAACAACAATAAAATCTTTTCCACATTATCGGTTATAATTTGTTTTACTCTAACGCTGAACTCTTCATCAGTTAATGGTGTCTTTTTAACATCGGACAATTCTTCTGGTAAAACTTTTAAAAATTCCAACAATGATACAACACAATTATGCGATGATAATTTTTGAACGATCTCATCAATTGCGTTTGACCATTCCAAGAATTGAAGGGTGAAATTAGCTAGCGATATACACAATTGTAATAGTATCGATTTTTGAGATAGTTGCTCATATTGAACGATCAAATTGAGTATCGAATCCTTCAAGCCCGTCAAAGACTCTCTTGGAAGTTGGTGTAAGTCATAGTTGATCTTGGATCTTAAAGTTTGTGATAAGAACATTTTCATCACAATGGAGTCTTGATCTGTTGATGAATTGCCCAAAACTTCAAAAATGATGTTCCACGATTCTTGCGATTTTTGAAATGTCTCCAAGAATTTATTAGCCTCCTGTTTGATATCATTGCTCCCATTAGTATACATGGTTTGCAAGGCCAGTTGCAACTGGGCCAAAGTCACTGATTCTGACATTGTAGCGTTCAGTCACTCTATCTCTTTGTTGTACAACACAAAAAAGTTTAAAAACTTGTTGAAAATTTTTAATTCATTTTGTGTTTTTTGTAACTTTTTTTTTACTTTCTTTAACCAAAATAACAGCGACTGGAACAACAAGAGTAAGAGAGAGAGAGAGATAGAGCCACACATAGACACAATGAGCACCGGACAAGCACAACAGCAGAAAGTGATGATACCACCTATCAATTTGATCTTCAAACATTTGCAAGAGCAGAACTTGGTGAACATATGGTTATACGAACAAACTCAGACAAGAATTCAAGGAAAGATAAAAGGATTTGACGAATTTATGAATATCGTAATAGATGAAGCAGTCGAAGTCAATACCTCCAAGAGTACACAGAGGAAGTTGGGAAGGATCATGTTGAAAGGAGACAATATAACATTGATAGGAGAAGCTGCTGTTTGAAGAACAAAAAATAAAGTGAAGATGATTGGTATGTAACATAGAATTCGAAATTTACGAAATAATTTGACTTAAAAGAATGGCAGACGCACGTAGATGATCTTCTTTGGTATTGGTCACGTTCAGAAAGATGTAATTCTGTTTGGTCGGGGGTCTTGTGGCTTGATTTTGAAGCAGTTTGAGCCATTACGAGCAGGAATCGATAATCGGATCACCCCATTGACTTTGGCTCATCAGGTGGTATCTACGTATCCATCTATATGTTGCATCCATAAGTTGGAACCTCTTTGTTATTATTGGTTTATGATCATCAGATCTAATTCAAAAAACCCTTTTTTGAGGTTTACGTTGTGTTTTGTTTTTTTTTTTTTTTTTATTTATTTTAAATCTTGAAAGTTGTAAACAAAGAGATTGTAGCCATCAACACATCTCTTTCGCAGCAATGACAACAACTTACGGGAAGAAATTGGGAATCTCTAGAATATACGGAACCTCTGCCCAAGATGATTCAACTTTTGTGTTCGAAGATGGGTTAATGGCTTATGTTGCAGGCGCCGGTGTGGTGGTTTCAACAATAATCGATGAGGAGGTGCACAATCAACGTTTCTATTGTGCAAACAGTGGTAAATCGATGCTGTCCAGTATGAGTTCTGCAAATAGTTATTTGAATATGATCCCTGGTTTCAACAGTTTGGAATTGTCTTGCAAGAAAACTGACTCTTATGGATTTACTATCAGCGATGAGCCAGAATTAATATATGGCGCTAACTCATCACAACCGAATGATAGTACAGTCACGACGAATATCAGCAACAGCAACAGCACAGGAAGTCATTTCAAATCCATGGATGACAGCTCTTCCCCTTCAAAATTGAGTAACAAGATAAGAACAATAAGTTGCATTGCTGTATCTCCCGATAAGAGATTGTTAGCAGTTGGGGAGTCTGGATATCAACCTAGAGTTCTAATATATTCGTTGGCTCAAGATTCCAACCTCAAGCCTGTATTTGTAATCAATGATCATCATTTTGGGATAAACAAACTCAAGTTTTCCCCTGATTCCAAGAGATTGGCAAGTTTAGGCTTTATCAATGATGGATACTTGAACATCTGGAAACTCGATGCAAGACAAAAATTCACACTTGTTGCCGCGAACAAGTGTTCATCAGTGGTAAACCTGCTTATGTGGGAACCAAATGTTTTCATGACAATTGGCGTGAGGCATATTAAGGTATGGTTTGTTGATGAGATTGATAATGCAGAAGATGAGAGAATTCATAAAAGAACCTCGCTGTTGAAGGGGAAAAATGTCTTGTTGAACTCGTTCTTGAACAGTAACTTTATAGACTTTGCTCTGATAAATGCCAAGGATATCTTGATATTGTCTGATCAAGGCGACTTAGGTTTGTTAGAATTGTCTGAAGAGTTGAAATTCAACAAAATTTACCAGGTGAATCCATTGACTAATAAAATTTTAGTCGATGAAAATCAGCTTTGGTTAGCCGCTGGTGAAATAAGAAACATTGGATTGGATGAAATTTTAACTAATATTGAAGATGCCAAGGAAATATCAAAGAGGCCAGCATCACCTAGCAGAATAAGGAAGAGACCTATAATTGCCATGGAGAAATTCACTAATAATAGATTGGTTTACTTGACCGATCTTGAAGAAATTTCAATTTATGATTATATACTGGAGACAAATGTTATGCTTGTTAGTTCCTTGATTAAGAACTTGTCCGGTTGTAAAAAATGTTTTAACGGTGAATTGATGGTGTGGTCCAAAAGGGGACTCATCAAGAAAGTGACCGCTAGCGAAGTTATTAAGTATCATGAAGTGAAGCTTTCTACAAATGAGTTGATTTCAAATGAATTGACCACAGTAGAGTTAAATAATGAGAATGAGATATTTGCCGGTGATAAATTTGGAAATTTGATATTTTACCATGAATTTCAAATTATTCAAACGATTAAAGCACATGATTCAAGTATCACTGGCATTACTTTTTTTGAAATCAAGGATTTGAAATTTGTTGTTAGTATCAGTAGAGATCGAATGATTCAAGTTTTCCAAAAAATTGATATGGAGTGGGAACTTTTCCAAACTTTGTCATTGCATAAGGGCACTTTAATTGATTTATTATATCATGATAAGAGAATATTTGTCAGTTCTTCAGATCGTACTATATCAGTTCATAAATTTGAAGTTTCTGATGCTGAGAAAGATGTTGATTTAGCAAAGGAATTTGAAGACAAGTTAAATTTGAATGAAGAAGCCAAGGTTAAAATATTTCAAGAAAAGATAATATCTGATAAATCCACTCCAATAAAGATGGAGATTTTCAATGAAGAGTTGGTGTTGTCAAATCTGGATAAGAGTTTAACGATATACAAGATTGGTGATAAGATTGAAAAATCAAGAGTTTTGAAATTATACAATGAGATGAATGATTTATTATTGGTTGAAAGTTTTAGTGTCTTTGATAGTTTGATATATATATCATCTAATGATAAAAGCTTGAGGTGTTTCAATTACAATACTGGGAAACAATTGAGTTGTAACTGGGGTCATTCAGAACAGATTTTAGGATTAGTACAAACAGAGGGGAAAAATTTGATCAGTGTTGGTAATGATGGTTGTATGTTTAAATGGGAACAAGAGAATACTGGTGCAATTAATAATAATGTCGATGAAAAATTGTTACCATCTATGCCTATTGTTACTCAAAAAGTGGCTAGAAAGATATTACCATCAATTCCATTAACCCCCACTTCCAATAGACAAGGTTCAAGGGGTTCACTATCATCAATGAGGAGCTTATCACCAACTGCCAAATTGATGAAAAAGACGGGGAATACTACAATACCAATACACAAATCGCCATCACCACCATCAGCAGCATCAGAATCAAACCTGAAAAGTGTCTCTACAACGACAAGTGTTTCACCCAGTGGGTCACCAAGATTACGACAATCAACGTTGAATAGATTGAGTCAACCAGTACGTTCACCGTTGAGAGTGCAACAACGTTCAATAAATACCAATAATAACATGATGACACTGGTTGAAGTTTGCAAAATGTGCAAAAATGTACAACAGAGTTTGATTGATAAATCGTTTAATAAACCTGATTTACAATCGATAAAGTTAGAAATGGAGAAGATTTGGAAATTGTTAAATGAAGAAAATGAGATTAAGATGTTGGAAAATTATAGTGATAAATTGTTACAAATGTTTGAACAAAAGATTGAATCAATAAATAAATAGAATAAATAATTAAATAATATAAATTATGAATGAATGAATGAATGAATGACTGACTGAGTGACTGAATGACTGAATGACAGAATGAATATGTACATTATTTTTGAGATTTCTTATCCAACACCACATCTTTATCAACTTTTGATTTCAAATTTTCCAAATAATCACGTTCAGTTTTCGAATTTTCTTGTCTTGCATTTTCTAATTGTATCAATTCGTTATCCAACTGCAGTTTACTAACCAGTTCATCGTACAATTTTTGATTTTGCCAATTAGCATCAATGATTTTGGAATTGATTTTCAAAACTCGTAACCGTTCTTCATCTTTCAACAACTCCACCACACTTGGTGGTTGCTCCCTCGTGAAGCGCAACCACTGGTGCCATTGAGGTGGCACAGTCTGGTAATAATCAAAGATATGATCTCGTCTCCTTGTTGGAATCAATTTTCTTCGTAATCTTTGAGCAGTGGATTCCAATTTGAATTCCCAATATGTGTTTCCTGATAAGTCATAGCCGATGAAAAATTGCTTTCTAAAGGGGATTGTTCGTATGGATCTGTATTTGAAATAGAACTGTTTCCATTTTGGTATCAATTTGTCTATCACCGTCTGTGGATTATGCATCATCTATTCTTATTCTTATCGTGATCCGTCCATACGTACATACATACATACATACTACATACAACTCCAATCATGAATAATATATAAATATTACTCTCACCACACGACAAGACCACGTGACCTGCGCGGAAGCCAGGCAGGCAGGAAAAAAGAGTCGTGCACTGAGATCTCAAATGGAAGCCGGTGGAACATCGAGCACCATCATTTGATGTGATGGAGCTGTACACTGGAACTGGTGGTAGTTGTTTGCTCTTGGTGCTGTGTGTGCCAGAGCAGCGGGAGAGTTTACGCAGTGGTGGTCTGGCATTTAGTCACTGCCATCGGAAAAGGGTGGTGCTATCTTGCTATCAGATAGCACCACATGGCATGGCATGGCCCAGTGCACAGGGTAAATGGTGGTGGTGCCATCAGTTGATTTCCGTAGAGCAAAATTGCGCCTGACTTTTTGCACACTTTCGCCCAATGGAGTAATTGGCAGTGGTGCAAAATTCTCAGTGTCACCGGTTGCTGCTTGTGCGATATTTCTCAACATTTGATGATGGTTCGGTGTGGATCATATATATAGCTTCGATTCTCAATCTCACTCCTGGTATTTAAAAATTTTCCACTCCATATATATTTATTCTTAATTACTTCAATTATCAAATAAATACATATTATCTATATATATATCTATCTATATATACATACACACATACATACAAACACATAATGGCTATTTCAAAAATTTTCGCTAGATACGTCTATGACTCAAGAGGAAATCCAACTGTCGAAGTTGAATTGACCACCGAAAAGGGTTTATTCAGATCAATTGTCCCATCTGGTGCATCAACCGGTGTCCATGAAGCTTTGGAATTAAGAGATGGTGATAAATCCAAATGGCAAGGTAAAGGTGTCTTGAAGGCTGTTGCCAATGTTAACGATATCATTGCTCCAGCTTTGATCAAGGCTAACTTGGATGTCAAGGACCAAGAATCAATTGATGAATTTTTGATCAAATTGGATGGTTCCGCCAACAAGGGTAAATTGGGTGCTAACGCCATCTTGGGTGTCTCATTGGCCGCCGCCAATGCCGCTGCTGCTGAAAAGGGTGTCCCATTATACAAACATATTGCTGATTTGGCCAAGACTCCAACTCCATACGTTTTACCAGTTCCATTCCAAAACGTTTTAAACGGTGGTTCCCACGCTGGTGGTTCATTAGCATTCCAAGAATTCATGATTGTTCCATCTGGTGCTCCAACTTTCTCAGAAGCTTTAAGAATTGGTTCAGAAGTCTACCACACTTTAAAAGCTGAAGCTAAGAGATTATACGGTCCATCTGCCGGTAATGTCGGTGATGAAGGTGGTGTTGCTCCAGCTATCTCAACTGCGAGAGAAGCTTTGGACTTGGTCTTTGGCTCAATTAAGAAGGCTGGTTACGAAGGTCAAGTTGGTATTGCCTTGGATGTTGCTTCATCTGAATTCTACAAAGATGGTAAATACGATATGGATTTCAAGAATCCAGACTCTGATAAATCCAAGTGGTTATCAGGTCATGAATTGGCTGATTTGTACGCTGAATTGATTAAGGAATATCCAATTGTCTCAATTGAAGATCCATTTGCTGAAGATGATTGGGAATCATGGTCAATTTTCTTCAAGAAGGCTGATATCCAAATCGTTGCTGATGATTTAACTGTTACCAACCCAATCAGAATCAAGAAGGCTATTGAGCAAAAATCTGCTGATGCTTTATTATTGAAGGTTAACCAAATTGGTACTTTAACCGAATCAATCAAGGCTGCTTCTGATTCATACGCCGCCGGTTGGGGTGTTATGGTTTCCCATAGATCTGGTGAAACTGAAGATACCTTCATTGCTGATTTGGCTGTTGGTTTAAGAACAGGTCAAATTAAGACTGGTGCTCCAGCTAGATCTGAAAGATTGGC
This sequence comes from Nakazawaea ernobii, assembly GCA_030567655.1. NCBI lineage: Eukaryota > Fungi > Ascomycota > Pichiomycetes > Alaninales > Pachysolenaceae > Nakazawaea > Nakazawaea ernobii. Next base: position 31,233 of record JAJLSN010000242.1, read on the forward strand.
CAAATTGAACCAAATCTTGAGAATTGAAGAACAATTAGGTGACAAGGCCGTCTATGCCGGTAAGGATTTCCACAAATCTGTTGCCATCTAATTCTTTGGCAAAAGAATGGAACGGAGAGAGAGAGAGACAAACAATGCTACTGCTGTTGAAATGAAATTTTTATAGATTTACCGAATGAGAAACTCTATAACGTATGAAAAGAAAATTAAATTGTAGTTTTACGTAATGATACACACACACAACTTAGATACCATATCTGAGTTTTTCTCTTTTCAAAATGCTCTGATCAAATCTTATCAAATAGACTGTTCTCGTCGGAGCACCATCAATAGCTACGGTATGTGCACTGACATCTGCTTGGAAATAAGCACTATCCAAGACACCTTCGATGATTCCAGCAACAAATGCAGAACAATTCAAATCTTTGAAATCTTTAGGCACACTGATGAATTTGGAAAATAATGGTGAATTATCTGTAATCATGTATTCATTTTCAACTTCACTTGATTTTTCCAAATTATTAGCAGCGTACCCAAATAACGATTTCCAAATTTTGGAATGTATGAATTGTAAAATCTCTAATATCTTCACTTCTCGTCTACCATTGATGTATTGTTTATTATTACTCAAATTGTTTAAATAATTCTCTCTAAAATTGATCAATTCTAAATATTTGATCCCAATCGAATAACCTAAATTATTTAATCTCTTCTCCAATTGTTGGATTCCCTTGGAGTTGTTCTGAGCCCATGAAATAATCTCACAGAATAAAAAACTCAACGATGAAAGATTTATATCATGATTGTTCCTCAATAGATTCCTATCATATATAGTATTATTATTGGATTGTGAAGGCTGTGGCGGTAACGGTTTCCTTTGTATATTGGCTGCAGCCCCCCCGGATACCCCCAGCAATGACCTCCCTTGGCCCAATGTCGACTGAAGTGGATTCAATATATTATGATTCGTGATTGTTGTGGTGTTATGATATGTTTATGATTATATCTATTTATCTCTCTGTCACATTTTCTTGTCACCAAAAAAGTCAACAGGAAAAAGATGAAAAAAAAAAAAAACTGCTCGATGAAAAAAACACTCAAAATCCACCAAGTCAAACTTCATAAAGCATTGAACATTTAAATGGCTATCACTATCAGAGAGGCCACTGTGGCGGATGTCCAGGCAATGCAAAACACCAATTTACACAACTTGCCAGAAAACTACACTTTGAAATACTATCTCTATCATTTATTATCATGGCCACAGGCTTCATTTGTCGCAACGACATATGATGACGTTACCGATGAACATTCAGATGAGGATCCTAAAAATGATTTGAATTATACAAATAAGACGGAGAAGATAGTAGGATATGTGTTGGGTAAGATGGACGATGATCCAGATTCACAACTGAAAAACCCACCAAATGGTCATATCACTTCATTATCGGTGATGAGAACGTATAGGAAATTAGGAATCGCTGAGAAATTGATGAGACAATGTCTCTTTGCCCTTTGTGAGAATTACAAAGCTGAGTATGTTTCATTACACGTTAGAGAATCGAATAGAGCTGCATTGCATCTTTATAGAAATACATTGAGTTTTGAATTGTTGTCTATTGAAAATTCATATTATCAAGATGGTGAAGATGCCTATTATATGAAGAAAATTTTGAATCTGGATGAATTGATCCCGGGAAAATTCCAAGGTGGGGAATTGGAAGATGATTTGACTACTGACTTGATATAGATAAAAACAAACAAACAAACAAACACACACACTTGGACAAAATCATGTTTAATTTGTTCTCTTGTATTTATGTATTTATGTATTTATGTATGTAATAATATGTTACTACTACTGTCCACGATATCTAGATGCAATCAGTAAATAGAAAAATCATTTCTATGCTTGACTTTGCTGTACAACACTGATACATTCATTGACAATGTTAAGAGAGTTTTGATCTGTTATACCTTGAACGAATTGATTGTAATTATTATCAATTTTCAAAAAACCATTGACAAATTCGTCATAAACGTTCAAATGATCAAACAAGATATCTTTAAACAAATCAACTTCTTCTGCATCATATTCATATTCTTCAGCTTGATCATTGAAATAATCCTCACCGTTTTCATAATCATCAATATCCTTTTGATGCCCAGATTGATGCAACAAAATCTCTTGTTGCTTTGCTACAACACTTGGTAATTTTTGTAATGATGTTATTACCTTCATCTTTAAAGCTGGCTCCGCTTGCTTCAAAACAGGTACTAATTGCAATCCTCCGTATTGCATCTTTAACAAATTGATAACAACCAATACTTCTAATTTTAAATCAAATCCAGTTGAAAATAAATTACCAGATTGAAACCAAACTTCAAATAATTGTACAATTTCCTCCTCTTTAAATGCATTCATAGTTTCAACTGGGTATCTATAACACGATGATAAAAGCAATTTTAAAAATGGCTTCAACACAGAACTCTTATACTCAGGATTTGTGTTGTAATAGGCATTAGTTGATAACCTCAATAGTTGCGGCAATAAGCTTTCAAGATTCTTCACAGTTAATATCGTCTTGTATAATATTTCAAAGGATAATTCAACAGATGTCATATCATAATTATCCTCACCAGACTTGGATATATTTGTAGTGACAACATTTAATAAAGATAAGAAATGTGCATCATCTTTGGTTTTGTCTTTGAAACCATAATTGATACAACTTTCCCAAAATGGTACATAAACTTCATAAAATTCTTCACCATAAGTTTGAAAAGAATTCAACGTTAATTCGAAAAATTCCCACATCAAGGGAGAAATCTCCTTCACTGTAACGTTACAACTTTCTAATAATTCAATGGCTTCATTAATGAGATTAATCATGGCATTTTCCAAAATGAATCTAATAGACGGCAGAACTCCATTGAACAAGTGAAGAGTAATATCCTTTGAAGAGTTCATTGAAAGAACCATTGTCATCATTGTATTCAAAATTCCTATAGCCTGATATTCTTTATCAATATCATCCGGTGAGGAATCCAACAAGTCATTATTGATTTTGATAAGTTGATCATTCAAATTAGCAGCTATTTGAGTGGAAAATGGCTCCAATTGTAATGCAAATTTTTCAACAAAATCATCCATAATTGTATTTATCACATCAAATTCATAATCATTCGATAAATTCAACAATTTTTCCATTATTGAAGTCACATGTGGTGAAATAGCCTGTTCAACCTCCTTTTCCGTGATTAAAGTACCCAAGGCATCTGCAGATGCTATTTGAAGCGGTAATGATTCATTTGACTGGAAACAAGACATACAACCTTGAGAAATCGCTGATAAAACTTCCATGTCCTGGTATGCATATGAAAATGAGGCAATAACGTCACAAGCTCTGGCTTTTAAAAACAAAAACTTGTTTTGATCTGACAATTCAGGCGCGATAAATGACTTGATTATTTGGTCAATTTGATGACATACAGGACTGGATTTTTTCACAATCTTAAAAGATATAGCAGATAATATTCTTAAACCTCCCTCTGCTTCCTTAGCATATTCAATGTTATTAAAATCAGATGATCTCTTGGTAAAAGTATCATTCAATAATCCAAGCAATTGATCAACTACTTGTGGGAATCTTTTGAAACATAAACTGAAAATGAAATTGATTGCTGCAATATCAGCGGTGTTGATCTCCTTGTTGGTATCGAGAAATCTTCTATAATAGTCTTCTGGATCATCTTCGAATAATTCCAAACTTGTATCAGTAGCACATAAGGAACGAAATATCAAATGTTTCAAGATAGCGGAAAATTTCTCATTGACCAAAGACCAAGATCCATCAACAACACAACAACCTTCCAAAAATGAAATCATGTGGAACAAATCACTTTCGCTTAACCATTTGCGATTTGAAGACCAATCTTCGATTATCTTCCAATAAACATTCAAAATAACAGGAACAAATTGGGCGTTGAAGAATTTGGCGAATTGAGTTTCTCTTTGTTTTGAATTCATTACACCGCCATATTTGGATTGTAATCTATGTAAATTAGCATAACACCACTTCACAGATTTGACACGAAAGTCTCTCTTCTTGTCATCATCATCGAGGTTCAACACGTTTTGAGGCAATGGTGACGAAATGATATCCAACTGGATCAGTACCCATTTGGACAAATTGTTTGAATCCATAAGATATTGAGGAAGCTCGATATATGTTGCATATTTGAAAATTTTCAAGATTAAATACAACAGTTCACCAGTTGACAGGTCATCAGAATTGAACTGCTTGGCAAAATTTTCAGCCAAATGTGTTAGTGTAGGCATGCATTTGAAAACATACTCTTCGATGAGCAGTCTATCACTAGCTCTGCTCCATCTCTTTGACTTTATCAATTGGAAAATCAACAATAAACCAGTATAGACATCCCCAAATGACGAAGAGCCAAGGTAATTCAAGGCCAAGTCACAAAGCTCTGGCCAATCGTCGATAATCAAAATTTTGTAAAGCGCTTCAGACAATTGCTTTTGAATGTGGCTATCCTCATGAGTAGTGTATATTGTCTTGCATAATTCTTGTCTAATGGCAAGGTTATTCGAATCATTTGCACCTGAGCCCAGACTACCACTCAACCATACATGGGTGACCTTATTTTTGAAATAAATTGCCGCATTAACTCTAATTCCTTTATCCATTTCCTTGGAAGATACAATATTCAACAACACCATCAAAAAATTATTGTTTTTCTCCAACTGAGATAAATGGGCCTCAGCTTGCTTTCTCACCTCTTTATTAGCAGATAACGATCCTTGAAGGGAATCAAGATACACTGCTCTTTCCTGTCCACTCATGACTTTCTAGTAATTTATGGGATCAAAATGTTGTACCAACAGTGCAATGGGTAACAAATATGTGTATATATTATAAGGAAATACACCAAATCATCTGTTGAAAAGACGAAACAGAAAACAATTTTCACTTCACCCATGTGTGTTTTGATATTTATGGGACGACAATCTTTTTTCACTTTGCTCAACCCAGTGACCTGTTGTTCTACGGCGATACAGACACACACAGAGACAGGCACCGAGGATGATCAGCAATTGGAGGAACATATATCTGTTGACCATTCCCTTGAGAATTATATTGGCCTTGCAGCCGTCTTACTTGCACCCGGATGAGCATTTCCAAAGTTTTGAAGTGTTGGCAAAGCAGTTTTTAAGTTACAAGACCAATGTACCTTGGGAGTTCAGCTCTAACCCATCACGTTCCATTTTACCCTTATTGATAGAGTATCCTGCGGTTTATTTGAACAAATGGCTTCATTTCCCGCCTATGACGATATACTATCTCACTAGAATAGAGTTTTGTATAATGTCATGGATGATTACAGATTGGTGTCTATATAGGATAATGCCAACGAAGCAAGAACGTTTGAAACTGATTTTCTTCAATAGTCTCAGTTACATCACCCTCTGTTATCAATCACATACTTTCTCAAACTCGGTAGAAACTTGCTTGTTATTATTAGCACTTGTGATCATTGAAGATTTAAGAGATACATTGGAGGTGATGAAGGCTTCTTCGTTGACAGTGTCCACAAGAGCTGAATTTGTGAAAAAACATTTGCAACAGGCTGTATACTTGGGTTTACTATTGGGATTCGGTATTTTGAATCGTGTGACATTCCCCTTGTGGTTAGTGATTCCATCGTATTTTGTCTTCAAATACGGTCTCACCATTTCGTTTTCGTTTTTAACAATCACCGCATGCACAACATCAATGACTATCTTCACTGGGATAGCAGTTGATATATGGTGGTTTAACAAACCATTTGTCATTAAATGGGTTGTGCCGTATTTGCACACTTTTCTTATTACAAAGGATGTAAGTTTTTTCAAGCTGGTTGTCGACAAATTTTACGAAGCATCAATTGCATCCCCATCTATCATTACATTTGTCAACAATGTCATTTATAATTTAGATAATGACAACTTGAAATTACACGGTTTGCATGGGAGATACACCCATTTGCTAATCAATCTACCAATAATGTTTGGTCCTTTGATACTTTTGATCCTGTACCCTAAAAATTATATGAAGACGACACCATTTTTGAGTTTTATAAGTGGTGTTGTTTTGTTGTCATTCTTTCCTCATCAAGAGCTTCGATTTTTATTACCACTGGTGCCACTTGGCTGTTGTTTTGTTGATCTTTGGTTATGGACCACCGTGAAGAAAATTGACTCGCCAGTTGAAGAGAAGCACATTGCAACAAATTTAGATGAAGTAGAAGAACACGATAACAAAGATGAATCTGAATCTGAATCGCAACTGGAACAAAATACGTTGCCAAAGAATGAGAAGGAAGAGTTTATGAGAACTGACTCTAAAGTGATCCCTGTGATAATCAGAATCACAATCTTGTTCAATCTTGCCATGTGTTTTATCATGGGTGTTGCCCATCAAGGTGGTGTCATTCCAACCCTTGAATTCTTGAAACAAAGAAATGAATCAACGAAATCGATATCTATATGGTGGAGAAGTTATACCCCACCTCTTTGGCTACTTGGTGACAATTCCCTCTCATTTTTCCAAGAGCAAGATCCAGATATACGATTACATGAATTTTACAATTACATAACTGATGATCTCCCTCAAACAGTTAATTCAGTAATTGATGTTCTGGGTATGGATCCAGATGTCTTGAAGTATTCATTGCATGGGATGCTTCAGAATAGTGAAATACCAGTGGCTACTGATGTATTGATTGTGGCACCTGTGGCAGCTTTTAAAAACTTGTTATCAACCGATACAAGATTCAATTTCACTTCTGTTTACGACTACAAGTTTCATTTAGATTTTGATCATGTTGATGAATTTACCAAGTTTGGAATTAATGCTCTTGAGCCAGGTTTTGGTGTTTGGAAACTACAATCAATTGCCCCCATTACTTGAACCAGGAACAAATGAAAATCAATAATTATGATAATGATGATGATGATGATGAAATGAAATTATAAACTTCTGTAAAAAATATATACACTTCTATTTATAAAAATCAAATTTATCAACATCGCTTCCACTTTTAACTTGACTTGTGTAAGCTTCTTCCAAATCGTTTTGCAAAATGACATATCTATTCTTTCTTACTGCTCTTAAACCAGCTTCTTGCATAATGGCCGCAATAACAGCACCACTCAAAGGTTCATTTCTAATGACCAAACTATCCAAATCAACTTCTGGAGCTAACGACATCTTTGAAGCAATGGTACTGAAAATCAAACGACGTTCTCTTCTATCTTTCAAGTTAGGAAACTCGATTTTTCTATCCAATCTACCTGGTCTTAACAAGGCTGGATCCAAGGTATCAGCTCTATTTGTAGCCATGATTACTTTAACGTTGGCCATTTGATCAAACCCATCCATTTGCGTCAATAATTCTATCAATATTCTTTGAACTTCTCTATCGGCACCTGTTTGAGCGTCGAATCTCTTTGTGGCAATAGCATCAATCTCATCAATGAAAATAATTGAAGGAGAATTTTCTCGTGCCAATCTGAAAACATCTCTCACCATTCTTGGACCTTCACCAAGATATTTTTGAACAAATTCTGAAGCCACAACTCTGATGAATGAAGCAGATGATGAATTAGCAACCGCCTTAACCAACATGGTCTTACCAGTACCTGGTGGACCATATAATAAGACACCCCTTGGAGGATCTATACCAATCTGTTTATACAAGTCTGCCTGAAGTAATGGTAACTCGACAGCTTCTCTGATTTCTTGCTTTTGCATATCCAATCCACCGATATCATTATATGTGACATCTGGCTTTTCATCTTCTCCAACGATGGATATAGAAGAATCTGCTTCAGGTGGTAAGATATCAACCAATGCATTTGAATGGCGATGCAATGCCACTGATGAAGAAGGTTTCAATAATTCTCTATCCAACGTGGATAAGATCCTCACGACATAGTTTGACCCTGTAGTTGAAGAGACAATACCTGTTTGTTGATCGATTGGCTCCAAAAATTGGCCTATGACCAATGGAACAGATTGAATTCTCTTCACTTCTTCTTGTGCTCTGATCAATTCCCTTTTCAAATGACGTTGTTCGTCTTTTATATATTCCTCTTGTAATGATAATAACTCCAACTCCTTTTCCAATTTCTTCAATCTTAAATATACATCATTGGCTTCTCTTGATTGTTGTAATTTTGAAGATGATTTTTTCAATAAAGAGTTACTTTGACTAATCAAATCACCCTGTTGGGCAGTACTAATCCCAAGCTCTTCCATTGCCTTTAAATGTGTTACAGAGTTTTATCTAAAGTTGTTAAATTGTTTCTTTGTTTCTTTGTTTGTGGTTTGGCCACCCAAATTTTTGTTCTCTTCAAAACACACTCCTAAAACAGCTGTTTTGGTAAGTGGGTACACTACTTTTTGTGGGGGGTTCTTTATTGAAGAGTAATGCAAAGTACGATCCAGTATATACTACAAGGGTTGATATAATGACATCATTCATGTATTTTAAGCTAGACTATTTCCAAGATTTCATAATTTTTTATACTCAGTGTAATACTTTTTTCAATTTCTATGAGTTTATTGTACCCAGGATCTTCAATATGATCAAGGTTTTGGATATAATGGACATGGTCCTGGATTGCATTTCGTAATCTATTTACAGAACTCCATGTAACTTCTTTTCTTTGTTTATCATTTCGTAAAGTTGATATCAGGTCTTTCAAAATGGTGAGAGCTAAAATCTCGAGTGCTTTGACATTTCTAACATGTCTCCTATCCGAAGTCTTGTTCAAAATGGTGAATGAACTCAGTTTTTCAAAAAATATCGAATGCAAGCCTTCCATCTGTTCTGTGAATGATAGCTCAGTTCGAAGTTGCAATAATAAATGCATGAAATCAATAGTTTGACGAATAGATAGTGGGTCTGATTGTAATTCAATTAACAATTTTTGAAGTTGGCTGAGAAACGCAATGAAGTAGTTGGCGTTTTGATTCCTTAACTTATCATCACGCTCCGTTGTGACAAATTTGTTGATTTTTTTATTGAAGAACTTGTAAAGTATCATACTTGTTTCGAAATAAGGCTTAATTTGAAAAGTTTTCATCTTTAACAAACTTTTGGTCATTTTGTTGTCATTGAAATCACTCATGTCTTCAAGAACTGGATCTAATCTGGTGATTGATTTCAAGTAATCGTTGAAAAGAGTAATGTCAACCGTCACCTTCTCACTATATTCATCAAATGCTTGAACACTTTTCCTGAACAATCCTAATGTATGAAGTGCGCTCATGTAAACATCCAACACATAACTATTTAAAGGAAGCCTTTTACCAAATGGATTCAAATCCAGCAGGTCTATCAGTGAGGGCACCATATGCGAACTTTTATAACCTGGTGGTTCTGTGAACCGAATTTTTTGCAATATCTTATCTTCTTCACAAATCTTAAACCATGATCTCAATATGTTTATCGACCTCGAAACGTATTGCAAATTTCCCCTCTTCAGATAACACAAGGCATAGGCGTTTATCAATTGTGAATCAATATCTCTCCATTCCAAAATCTTCAATGCCCTTGAGAAACAGGCATCAGCATGCTGCACCACAAATACATCATTATTAGTCACCTCAGATAACGAAAACAAATAAAGTGAGATGATCTTGTTATCCAAACCATCTTTCTTACTTAACGAGTCAAAGAATTCAACTGCCTTCAGAGGCTTGGTAGAGTTGAAAAGTGCCTTTAATGCAGTATTCAAATGAATCACTGAAAGTTCCTCTTTTTCTCTCAATCTTTCCAATATTTTAAGAATCGATTCGCAAAGTTTCTCACTAATGGGTCTTTTCTGCTTTGATAATCCTTCGAATAAAATGCTATAAGTATATTCATTAGCTTGAATACCCCATTTCTTTCTATATTGATATAGAGACAAGGCTTCATCCAGTCTTTCCCTTTCCAATAAGTATGTCATAACATGATTCATCCCAACAACTCCCTTCTTCTGTGCCAACTTACAAACGTATATAGCCTTACTGACCTCATCTCTTGCCAAAAACTTACCAACATCTTTATTAACGATATCTGCATCTTTTAACTGTTCACCACTTATTCCAAGAAATGAATAAATCAACCTCTTATTAGGATTTTTGAAAAGCTCTTTCAATTGATCCTCGGTGAATTTCGTCTCCGGGGTCAAATCTTCAAGCTTCACGTTAAGTTTTTTCTCTATCACGGCCTTGGCAGTGGCATTTGATAACGGTTTAAATGATTGAGAGACTTCATACCTCTTTGCTATATCTTCTTTATATTTCAGATCTCTTTTGGATACAGGAGGCTTCACCACATTCCTCTTGGTGAACATATCTAAGCTTTGCTTCATTCTACCATTTCGGCAAGACGTGGAGTGTAAATATCTGATCATAACTGGGTCCTGTCTTGATATATAGAGAAATTTTCCACTCAGTAGTGGTACAAAAAATTTACATAAATAAAAAGTTTAATTTTTTTTATATTTTTTTTACTTCTATGCGATGGATCTGTATATATGTCTATGATGTATTTGTCTAGTCTAGAAGGAGCTAAGAGCTTAAAGGACTAACCCTAAGGAGAAACTCGTCAAGACACTTAGACCTAACAAGACGTTGAATTGGAATTTATCAATCACCAATGCCGACGTAGTTGAATTGAAAAATTTGTGGAAATTGGCTTTCAAATTATCGTACAATTGCAGGATGAAAATCTTGATATTATGCTTATCAAAAGGCGGAAGGTGAAATGATACAACATCGGTTCCTTGCTGCAGCATGTCTGTTCTATCTATTCCAACAGTTTCAGCAATGACAGGACTGGCAACTGTTGGTGTTGTTGTTGTCATATTAGTGTTGTTATGATTTTCCAACATTTCTTTCACTTTGATTTCAAAAGCATTAACCAATCTTCTTCTCTTGAGAGGTTCAAATAATAATTGTACCACAACGAATAGGACCAAATTCACCCCCATGATGAGAATCGTACCCCATGTGGAAAATTTTCTAATCTTATCGGACCAAATTTGTTCCTCGTGGTATCTAGTCAATATACTAGTTGTTAATTTTTCATCATTTTCATCTTTTTTCAATTCTAAATCTTGCATTATTTGGAAATTTTCGTGTTCTTGCTTTTCCAAGATGTGATCATTTTTGTATAACTCGGTGAATCTTTCTAAATCTTGTAAAGACCATGAATTCTGTCTTTGTAACAATTCGTTGATTTGCTTTTGTGACATTGATCTCAATTCTATCGATTTGTTATATGCAGTCTTAGCCTTTGCCAATTCTAATTTCAATTTTTGCTTGGCACCTTCCTTTTCCATTATATCTTGTTTCAAATTTTCAACTTTGGTATACCCTGTCAATTCATTGATTATTCTTAAAACTATCGGGAAGGCATTTTTCAATTCTTCAGCGTTATGTTTCAAACGATCACTTAAATGTTCTCTATATGATTTACCTTGTGGAGGATGCTGTTGTTTATCATCAGCGTCATGATGATTATGATGATTTTCCCCATATTTCTTCAATTCTTCCTTCAATTGTTGGAAATTCTCATTTTCTCTAATGTTCTTAATCAATTGCTGATACGATCCAGATACTTTCAAATCATCACCTTGATCGATCTTATTCAGATCAGAAACTTCTCTTTGATTCTGAACCAGTTTTTCAAGCAATTCCACATTTTGATGAGATTTTGCCAATTGTTTCTTCTTCGTCTCAATAAAATTATCATGCTCTTCCTTAGCCAATGTCTTTTTCAACTCTTCTCTCTTTTGTATACCTTCTTTCCATTGATTGAGTAAATTGTCATCTATACCTTTGTCATTCGGATTATTTGACGTGATGTGCCTTACCAGTATTCCAATACTGTAAGATGGTGTTAAAATCAGCCTTATCGGCAAGTTCTTACTAGTAATGATTATCATTGACTAGTGTCCTCAGTAATTGATATTGTTATTATTGTTATTATTATTATTATTATTATTATTATTATTATCCGTTCTGAGTATTTGAAGGAAAAAAATACATATAAAAATAACCAAAAATCTACAAAATACACATGGTATATGTGTGGACATATAATTTCACATATTCACATCGAAACACTTACATTGAAACAAGATGGTGGGGTTCAGTATGAAGATCAATAAAGAGGATATTCAGAAGAAGAAGAAAACGACGACTGGTGCGTTTTCGTTAAACAAAAATCGAGTCATGGTGCCGAAGAAAGTCATCATATCGAGTAATAATAACAATAATGGACACGATGATGATGATGGTGATGATGAGTTGAAGAGAATATCGATACAATCATCAGAAGACTTGACACCAAATACGCCAAAAGAGATTGTAATTCCGCTTCAACTGAACAAATCGTTAATCACTTTGCGGAAACTGGAAAATGAACAACCGATCACATCGGCCACCACCACCACCACTAAAAATACTAACACTGACAAGTTATCATTTGGTCTAAATATACTTGCACCAAACTCTCCTTCTTTAAGCACAAAGACACCAATCAGTGATCCTACCACTAATACCAGTCCCACCGTTGCCACTAATGTGACTGAATCTTCAAATGACAAATCACAAAAGACATTGACTGATCAAGCAAGAGCATCATTGCTCTCCAATGAGGACATACTGGCTCCAACGATACCGAGAGCCAACGATGCAAAACGCTCGTTAACACCATTGGTTCCAGTAGGTGGGAATAATAATAGTAATAATAATAATAATAGTGATAAGCTAGTTGATAACGATAATGGAGACAATCACAATGATATTGGTGATGATGATGATGACGAACCTAATTATTCAAAGATTTCAGTGGACGATTTTGGATTACTGTTTTTGAAAGGATTAGGTTATAAACCAGAGCAAGACAAGAAGGCAAGAGATGTTGGAAAACAAGACAACAAGAGGAGGAAAAAATACGGGAATCAAGTAGGATTAGGGTCAAATTGATTGATAGATTTTATAATATAGTAATAAAATAAATTCTATAAATTTTTCATTTGATATGGTTGTTGTTGTTGTTGTTGTTGTTATTGTCATCAATGTTTAGAAACATCAAGGGATCCATTGTGAATTTCCGATAATGTGGTTCTCGTAATGCATCAACCGAAGCCATTTTCATCAAATGTTCATGAAACTCCAATCGAAACAATTGCCAATTTTTCATTGAATTCATGTTGTAATGCATCGATTGGAATTCAAAATGTCGTGGCATCATCATCATTACTTGTTGTTGTCTCTTTGAGAATTTATAAGAGTTTTTGGAATTATAATAATCAATGGATGATTTATAAATGTATGTTTTTGTCCGTTCCTGTATTGCTTTCATCTCTTTGTCATTATTATAATCATCATCATTATCATCATCATTATCATCATCATCATCAACATCATTGTGATTTTCATTCAACGTTAATGATCTCTTGTAATAAACTTCATTCAATTCATTTATACTCCTAGCTTCTTCCTTTTCTTGTTGTTGTTGTTTGATATCCTTCTTTGGATCTTCCGCCATTGTTACAGAAATCACTCCATTATCCATGTTATTCATACCACATATCAACAATTGTATCTCATTAATACATCTTCTCAAGTCTTGTTTACAAAAATCAAGTATTTTTTGTAAGATGCAATAATCAATATCAAATCTCATCATCATTGATATTATTGATAAATACATAATGACAAACGTTTCATTAATTTTCTTGAATTCAAATGTTGTCACTTGAGTCAACCAATGTGGTAATTTGACGATTTCATCATTAGTTATAGTTAACACTATAGGTTTCCTTGTAATCAACAAGACTGTTTTCAAAATAGCGAAAAAGGTTTCATCATCTTCTGGAATTTCATCAAACATAATACAACTATCTTGTTTCATATGATTATCATACTTTTGATGCAATGCCATTTCCTTAACATCTTTCTTATCTATAGTTGACGAGTCCAAATTATAAACATATGCGTTCAAATCATTCAAAATGGCCTCCACTGCAGCAGTCTTTCCCACACCATGATCCCCAGTGATGATGACAATTGGTAATTCTTGATCTTTTTCAACGTCATCTTCTTCCAATTCTAATAGATCATTGACGATGAATGAATCCCATTCTTGAAATGAATCATCTTGATATTTTTTGAAAAGGTGACTTCTATTTGGTTTCTTCTTGGGTAAACTATGGAAATTGTCTTTGAACCAATGAGTTAGTTGTCTTGATTTCTTGGATGGGATTAATAAACTATGATGACTCCTTGGTTTGATCAAATTACAAAGAAGTAAATTGTTTTGTAATTTATTTTCTTGAAACTCTGCGGTTTCAAGTAATGATAATAATTCAATCAACCTTGAGTTACCATTACAACTTTCGACCTTTTGTTGTATTGTCTTTTGAATCTGTTCATCTGAAACTGGATTAAAGGTGTATTTGTAAAAAGAATCGTTTGTAAATTGTTGTGATAACATAGGTCCAAATCTGGGATCATTTAAAATTTCTTCATTTAATACCTCATCACTTTGCCGTGGTTTCTTCTTTAGGGTCAACCCTAATTTCCTATGCTGTATATCATTTTTATCGTAAATATGAAATTCATCCTTCCGCAATGTTGGTTCCGGTATAGTCTTATTCACACCTTTATCCTTCATCATTTTAGAAATCAGTGCAGCATCAGCAACGTCTTGGAAAAATGAATGATTTTTCGGTAATGATTCATCATTGATGTCTTGTCTTGCAATTTGTTTTTCAACTTTTTCCAATTGTCGTTCTTTGAAACTTTGTAGCACATCACTAGCAGAGATTTTTGATTTGAATGATTGTTGCTGTTGTTGCTGTGGATGTGATTGCAGATTTGTTGATTCTGCTATTATCTCAATCTCATCTTCACTCATTTTCCTCCTTTTCTTGACCTTGTGCTTTTGTTGCTGTTGACCTAATATATCTTTAATACTGACCAATCTTCCGATTTGATCATCCTCGTCATCAGTTATCACAGTTGATACAGCCAACTGTGAATCATCTCGCACTTCATCAACATCACTTGAAGATGAGCTCAATAACTCAACACGATTATTATTCTCTACATCACGCAATTTCCATGGTGAAATCTTGAATGAAACCACCAATTTCCTCCTCACTGTTGATGTCAAATTAAAGATATCACGCGGATTAATTCTATCCCGTTGTAAGAATTTCAATTTAGATGGGGATATCTTCAAGGTGATATACATTGATAATGGTTCATTGTCCAGCTGCTGCTGCTGTTGCTGCAGTTCTTGTTTCAAAAGTGGTCGTCCTTTTCTCTTTTGTATATCTAATGATGGTCTTTGTTGTGATCCAGATAGTATATCCATTAAATTAGATCTTGCTGTTGTGGTACTATCTCTCGTCGTAGAGTTGTTGTTGTTTCTGGGTATTTGTTCGTCATTGTGACTTTGTTTCTTCAAAGAAGACGGTGTTTTGAAAAACCCTTCGATGTTGGATTGCATTACAAGTATCTCTCATCAAGAGGGTGTATGATCCATCCCATCAAAGTGTTTTTTCAAATTCTCATTTCAGAGAAGAAAAAAAAAAGTGAAAACAAAACAAAACAAACGCGAAAGTGTATTGTATAGTATGTAGGTAATTAGGGAATTACACAAGCATAGTGGATGATGGTTTATAGAAGTATTTTACAATTGAATCAGATAAATAAAATGGATCCTCCCAAAGTGATTATATATATATGTATATATATATACGAAAAAGACAATACCCTAAACCTAATATCTTTCTTTCATTCTAGATGCAACAGTTCTCAAATTACCATAAACTTTACCAGGAGGAGAACCCAAGATCAATGAAACGACAGCTTCTCTTGCAATTCGAATATGAGTGAATCCACCCAAGATGTGAATTTTGGAATCTGCCAATACTATTCTTGTTCTTGTTGCATTTTCAATGGCGAATTTTGTCTTACCATCTTTACCAGCAATTCTACCAATGGCTCTTGATAAATGATCACCATGAAGGGTCTTAACATCTTTGATTTCAAAAGTTTCGATATATAAATCATCTAATCTTAACAAGGCGATTGAGTCATCGACATCAAAGCCTAAAGTGAACAGTTTGATAAAATCTGCACCTTTCTGTAAAGCACCAGGGTCAGTGGTTTTATTATTTGTTTTCAATTCCACAGTTTTAGTTTTCAAGTTCATTCTCACTTGTAATTTCAAATGATCAACTAAAGGAGGATATATCTTTGGCCATGTATTTTTCAAAGGGGTCATTCTATGAGGAGGAACAGGTATCTTTCTATTTTCCAACTTGACTTTCATCCCCAGGGTGGAAGCACTATTGAAACGTGGTTTCCCACTTTCATCTATGACTAAACCGTCTGTAGTCTTTTTCAATGGTTCGTTTTGCAAATTTAAAGCAGAAGATTCTTCGTTACCTGTGATTTCAGAGTCTATGAGTATATCATCTGTGTCCTGTTGTGTGTTCTGTTGTTGTTGTTGTTGTTGTTGGAGTGGTATGTCTGTTGATGGAGCGGTGGCCTTGACAGCAGTAGGAGCAGCCATCTTATATTATATTATCTCTATGTTATCTCTATACTGGATAGTATTATATAGTGATATATAGACATCTCTCTATCTCTTCTCTCTCTTTTCTTCTGCAAAAGAAAAAAAAAAAAAAAAAATTTTCAAAAAACTTTTTCTTGTGGCAACGAGACACGACTCTTTTCAGACTTGTACAGACAGACAGAGACAGAGACAGAGATGTATAGATATAGATATAGATATAGATATAGATATAGATATAGAAATAGAAATAGACACATTTCCTATCCACCACAATATCATCACACCTACGCAAAGCACATCTCTACGTCTTATCATCTCCCTTTCTCTCTCTGTCAGTATATATATATATATATACACACATATATATATGTATATCTAACCATTCGGAAACAGAGCCAAAGAGCAAAAAGCAAAAAGCAAAAAATTATCGCAATTTTCAAATTATATCGAAATTACCACCACCACTACTGCATCTTACCCACTTCTTGTTCATATCACTCCTATCAGCAAGGTATCCGTTTCCCCCCATCCGCTGATACCTCCACCCCATCCTGTATATATATACTTTCTCATCCAACTGCATACCACGTTCATATCATAGAAGAGCTCAAAATACATCAAAAGCTTAACCCCCGGTGCCGAATCAATCCTATATATCAATATTATCATTTACAACAACAACAACAACAATGTTAAGACATCACATTAGTCGAAACCTTCATCAAATAAGACTCGTACCATCACCGGTGCTTGGAAACATACCAAGATTATTAGCAACACCGGCAATACGATATGGTTTCACTTTGCACAAGTCACAACAATTTAAAAGATTTCTCCATAATGACGATAGGAAACCATTACATACAAAGGAGCAATTATTAGCACAGTCAAGACATTTTTTGGATAGTTTGAAAATAAGATTCAAATGGGCTTTGATTAGACAAAATCGACCTTTTAATATGGATGAAATAAGTGCTTTTATATCATGGATCGTTATGGGTAATTTATTATGGTTTATCATTGGAACTACAACATTTGTCAGTTTAATTTTTTACTCATTTGACACATTTTTAAACAATCAAAATGCCAGAAATAAGACAATGTTGAAATTGTTGAGATTTGACACCAACAACTTGAAAATATCCATTGATCAAAATTTTAAAATTAATTATCAAGATGGATTTTTAATTTTCCATAATGTTAAAGTTAATGGTTTTGATATACAAAGAATTTGCTTGAATTTATCATTTCAAAAATGGCATGAAGGTAGAGGTTTGATCAAGGAATTGGAAATCAATGGCTTAAGAGGTGATTTAACCATTGATCAAGATTGTGAATTTGATATGACAAATTATTTCCAATCCAGGAATTATGAATTGGAAAATTTTGTCATTAAAGATTCTATCATTACATTTAATGGTGATGACAAGTTACAAATATTCCATTGTCAATTGGATAAATTACGTAACAATTGGATCTTGTATGATTTTTTCAATTGTGATAATTGTAATGGTGCCATTAATGATTCATTATTCACTATACATACAAAGCAAGTCAATAGAAATTATGCTTCATTTGAAGAATTGGAAAAAATCAATGTCTTACAACAACAAAAAGATGATCATCGTCATCATCATCATCACAGTCAGAACAAGTTTTTCATACAAGATGTCATTGATTCCATGTTTATGAGAAGGAAATCATTTGATTTAGATACAAATTTGAATCAAATTGAAGTACAAAGAGAAGAATTAAATAAAATTATAAGGTTTAGAATTGATGAATTAGATTTATCCAACGTGGCCAAACCGAAGAATTTCCAATGGATAGAGTCAGGTAAGATGGAATTAATTGCCGATATCACATTCCCACCACCAAGAGATTTTACCCGTAATGAAGAATATCAAATCACTCAAGAGTTGAAAAGTTTAATCACTGGATTATATGAAAATTTGATAAAAACATCAACAACAGCATCAACAAGTCATATCAATAATGATAACGAATATAACGAATTCAAAAATAACAGTAAAAATAATAATAACAATAATAGTAATAATAATAATAATAATAATAATAATAATGATAATAATACAATGAATAATGATGTCAACGATATAACAAGGAAACAATCACAGAGAGAATACGTAATGATTGATTTCAAATTACAATTCAAAGATTTAAAACTGAGCTATTCCCATTCATTGCAAAATAAAATTGATCCAGATTTGATCAAATTTATAAATAATTACAACCCTGAGCAAAATTATCAATTGATAACATCGCAAGATTTGGATAACTTGATACTGGATGATGAAAACACCACGTCTATTTTCGAACAACATGATTTCTTGTTCCAAGACCATTACCATCATCACTTGGATGAGATACCGTTACCACCAATCACTTTCAGAATCATCAAAAACGTGGAACAATTGAGCTTGTCGGATTTAGAAGATACTGTTTTTGTGGAATTGGTTACCAATTTGAACAATTTGAAGATGGAGAATGACATGAGAGTCAAGAGATATACCGATGGAAGTTATTTGATCAAGAACTTGATCTTGGTTGGATTAGGTGTTTGTCTTATCTGATACCATCTCTATCTCTATCTCTATCTATCTCTATCTATCTCTATCTATCTCTATCTGGACAAATAAGCCCATCTGAAAAAGAAACGAAAACGAGAAGAATTTTTTTTGTTTTTTTTTTTCGCGTCAGAAAAAAACACACAGAGACAAAAAAGAGAGAGACAGAAAAATTTTCTTGTATCTAAAGACAAGTTATTGATTGGATACTTTATCTACATCAAGACATACAGACATCATGGCTTCTGTCGAGACAACAAACACGCTCGCCTCCGGGTTTCAATCAGGTGCTTCGGCCTCAACACAGACCACAGCCGTCAAGTTGAATAAAAACATTGCCACTTTGAAAGAGACTACAAAGACCGCCATCGACATCCATGGTAATGTCTTCACAGTTCCTGATTACACCATAAAGGACATCTTGAGTGCTATTCCTAAGCATTGCTACGAACGTAGGTTGTATCAGTCTTTAGGTTATGTCTTGAGAGATGTCGTTTGTGTTCATTTATTGGCATTTGCCGGTTATAAATTGGTTCCAATGTTACCTAATACTCTGTTGAGATTTATCGGTTGGAATTTGTTAAGTTATTGTATTGGATTGTTTTATTTCGGGTTATGGATCTTGGCTCATGAATGTGGTCATTCTGCATTCAGTGATTATAATTGGGTCAATGATACCGTTGGTTGGGTATTGCATTCATATTTATTGGTTCCATATTTTTCATGGAAATTTTCTCATTCTAAGCATCACAAGGCCACTGGTCATTTAACCCGTGATATGGTTTTCATTCCATACACTAAAGAAGAGTATCTTGAATCAAAGGGCAAATTATCCATTGCAGAATTAACAGAGGAAACTCCAATTTATACTTTTCTTACGTTGATTTTCCAACAAATTGGTGGATTACATTTATACCTTAGTACCAATGCCACTGGACAACCACAACCTGGTTGGTCTGCATTTGGAAGATCTCATTTCAACCCTTCATCTCCTATATTTGACAAGAAGGATTATTGGTATATTGTCTTGTCCGATATTGGTATGTTAACCACATTAACTGTTGTATATCAATGGTATAAGAATTTCGGATTGTTCAACATGGCTGTATTATGGTTAGCACCATGGATGTGGACAAATCATTGGTTAGTAATGGTTACATTTTTACAACATACAGATCCAACAATGCCACATTATGAAAATGATGAATGGACATTTGCCAAAGGTGCCGCTGCCACTATTGATAGGAATTTCGGATTCATTGGTCAACATATCTTTCATGATATCATCGAGACTCATGTCTTGCATCATTACGTTAGTAGAATTCCATTTTATAATGCAAGAGAGGCCACAGAAGCTATAAAGAAAGTTATGGGTCAACATTATAGATATGATGGTGAAAATATGTGGCTCAGTTTATGGAAGGTTGCCAGAAGTTGTCAATATGTTGATGGTGATAATGGTGTACTCATGTTTAGAAATCATAACAATTATGGTGTTAAATCTTGAGTTTTCTTTATTTTATTTATTTATATAAAAACGGCATCATCATTAAAAATAATATATAATATATAGATGTACTGATACATAATTTAATTTTTAATCAAATAAAAAAAAAAAATGCTATATCAAATTCGTATTAGATCTCAATCTACCACCTCTGAAATTGCCAAGACATTTATTATTGAATTGTACCCTTTGTAATCTTCTCCAAGCTTCTTCTATATGTTCTGCTTTCAATGGATATTTTGAATCATCTGGAGGATCGAATAAATAATGCTTCAACCTTTTCCTTTTCAATTCCTCTACACTTGATACATTATCCTTGGCGATTTGATCTTCTAAATGACGTACTTTTAACAGTTCCTCAGTGATACTACAAACCATTTCAAAAGTTAAGAACCCCAAGATATCAATGACATCATCATGTGGTCGTTGATCTGTTAAATGGGAAACTCCACACCATTCTCTAAACCTTTTCAGTTTACGAAATGTAAATGATGCCTGTCTACATTCAGACCAATGCACATATTCATCCTTGGTCATGTTCTTTGTGCGTTCATCATTCGTTTTCAATCTTTTCAATGACGCAATAGTCAGTTCCTTCTCAGCATCGTCTAATTCAACTTCATCACTATTATCAATTGGTTGTTCATTAAACATGAATTGTAATTCCCATGGTAATTTAATATTCGACTTCTTAAAATTCTTCAACATCTTATTATCCACTGCTGAACTGGCTCCACCAGCACCTGATAACAGAGCTGCTGCTGGACCCTGTGTCCCAGAAACCAGCGCACTTTCTTCAATTAAATCATTCCCAGTGCCTATATTTCCCTCCTCTTGATCTTTAGCATTCTTACGAACATCTTTCCAACTCAAATATGTCCGTAATCTATTCACTTTCTGTTTATCATGCCTTATTAAAAAAATGACATCCTCCGGAGATATACTCTTGGAATTCCTAGCATATGCTGTTTGCGAACTCTTCAATACAATCTCCACCACTTGTCCACGAACGATATCTTCAATCAACAGTAATGTCTCTGGCATTGGATCTTCTGTCTCTCCACTGACAAACATCATCTGTTGGATCTCAGATTTGTATCTATGCTTGTTGTCCTGACTCATTTTTTTATATTATATTATATTGATTTGCACTGTAGTTTCATCGAAGTACACACAAATGTCAACAATACCTCTGTATATTAAAAGATGTTTTTTTATCTTCTCTATTCTGTTTTTTTGTGTGTGTGAATTTTTTCATTTATAAAGTGTTGTATCTGCTTTACAGCTGCTACAAGGTATTATTATACCATGAATATATTGCATTATTCTATGCAATAGACAAGAGGAGAGGATGGGGTGGGACACAATCTGTAAAAGTTCAAGCTTTTCTCAATACGTTTTGTGGCTAGCACGTCGTAGTACTCTTGTGCTATTCGATATAGTAGTGATAAGAGGGATGGATAACGATGCGTATTGAAAACACAACGTCCTAGCACTAATCAAATTCTTATGTAGAGCATAGTCCCATCTTATTGGGCAGACGATCTGTCATCTCCAATCTCACCACACACTCTGCTCGAGTGAACTAGTCAGTTGCCAATTGATCTGTACAAACATGAGGAAAAGACGTGTCCATCAAACAAATCATGAAAAGTACAAAAAGAATTCTGAACGAAACTTTGAGTAGAGAACAACAACATCAACAACACCACACCACGAGTATTAGTAGTAGCAGGCGGTCATGAGTGAACAATCTACTCCTTTGGAAATGACCCCAGACCCAGAGTTTGTGGCAAAGAAGAGAAAAGGAGGAGCTCAACCGGGGTCCAAAGTCAGTGCAGAGATCTTGGCAAGAAGGAAAGAAGGTCGTATCAAGGCCATGGCAACGATGCAATCACAAATAGAGAAATCTGGTATCAAGAGAATGGAACCAATCAACAAATTGGCAACTTCTAATATAGTACCCGTTCCATTGATCAATCAAAAAAATTATTATACGGATTATTTGAAAAAAGATGATCAAATGATGATGTTGAGAGATATCAAAGAGTTCAATTTCAAATTGAAAGAAACTAAACTGCAAAAATTACTGGAAAAACTGAAACAAGTTAATAGTAGTACTGCTACCCCTGATGTCAATGCTCTGTCGGTACCTGTTATTCCACAACCAGCTTCTACTGTGACAGGTGATGACAATGATGATGAAGATGATGATGAAGATGATGATATTGAATTCACCAAAGTTGGTTCAGATACCATTGTGATACATCCGGGTAATACACATATAAGAATTGGTCTTGCCACTGATGTATATCCAAAGGATGTTCCCAACGTGATTCTGTTTCCAAGAACAAATCAACTGGTACAAACTGGTAAACCAATAAGTCCAAAGAGAAAAATTCTTGATGATGGAGAAATTGTCATTGACGATGAAGATTTCAACAAACATAAGAAAACTGTAACTTCAAATTTTAGAGAAAGAATGAGATATTATAAAAGAAGAATTTTACCCAATTCTGCTGAACAATGTTTCAATTTCAACAAGAGAAGTCAAGGTGAAGAAATCCCGGAACATAATGATATTCATAAATTTGAATTTGTAAATTCTCAAGAATTACTAAAAGAGAGAAATTATTTAACTGGAGATGAAGTGTTGAGATTGGATAATTATGATGATTGGTATTTAAGATCCCCTTTAAAAGATGGTGATTTCAATGTAGAAGGTTACAATTCAACACAGGAAGTGTTAGGTGATTTAGAGCTTATCATAAGCTCAGTATTGAAAAAGGAGTTTCAAATAACTAAAAAAATTAGTAATAATTATAAAGTTGTATTAATAATACCAAATTTATACAGTAAGACATATGTTGAAAATTTGATGTCATTATTTTTGAAAAGTTTAAATTTTGGTAAAGTTGCCATAATTCAAGAAGGAATAGCTGGTACTTTTGGTTCGGGAATTTCATCTGCTTGTATAGTTGATATTGGGTCTGATACAACAAAGATAAGTTGTATTGACGAAGGTATGATCTTGGAAAATTCACAAATCAATTTAAATTATGGTGGTAACGATATCACAAGACTGTTTGTCACCATGCTTTTACAAAATCAATTCCCATATCGTGATATTGACTTGAATGATATCAATGACTTGCGGTTAGCCAACGAGTTGAAAGAGAAATACGTCACTTTCCAAGATGCCGATGTTGCGATTCAAGTTTATAATTTCATGGTTAGGAAACCTAACAAATTGACAGAGAAATTTGAATTTAAAGTTTTCGATGAAGTGATGGTTAGTGCAATGGGTTTATTTTACCCCGAGATGTTTAAAGCTTTAAAACCTCCAAGTCCTGTACAGAAAGCAGGCCCGGAACTTTTCACAAGGCATCAAGATTACTTCACTGGTAAATTGGACGACCCTGGTTCTATTGCCCAGGAAAATTCATCATCGAAAAATCACATCGTTTTCAAGGAGGAGAAAGCATTGTTACAATACTTGAGTGATGTTGCTGGAGAAATTCAACCTTTTAGAAAACTGGATGAAGTGGAAAATTTCACCCCACTTGATATTCTGATCATTGAATCAATAAGTCAATGTTCATATTTAGATCTGGCAAGATTGAAGAAATTATACGAAAATATTTTAATTGTTGGTGGTAGTTCTAAGATCAGTGGATTTGACAACATCTTGTACGATAGAATAAACATTTGGAGATCAAGATTATTATCAAGTTCCAACTTGGAGGAGATTTTCAAAATCATTGATCTGGAAAAGCAAGAGTTTTTGAAAACAAGAGAGAAAGATGATCCATATGTGATCTCTGCCGATCTCATGATCAAGATTGAAGAGTTGATAAGCACCGGCTCGATATTACCAGTCGAGATCTTGTCTTCTTCAAGGGAAATCGATCCAGAAATCTTGTGTTGGAAAGGTGGTTCCGTGTTTGGTAGGATCAAAGTTGTTAATGAGATGATGGTGGATTACAAAGAATTCGATCTTCTTGGGTTGAGATGTTTCCAACACAAGTCTATGTTCAACTTTTAAATAGAGATAGCGTATCAACAACCACCGGTGTCTGTTTCCGATCGATCTAAAAAGAATGTAGTGAAAGATATGGACTTTAGGAAACTCTTTGGAGATATCGATTTACCTTTTTTTTTCAGTCTCTTCACTATTTGTCAGAATTATCATTTTAAGGAAAAAAAACCCACACACTCACTCAGTTAGTATCACATATTTACAAGAAACCCATACTATATACTATTGGGAAGACATGTTTCTTCATAGTGGGGTTAGAAGGTCATTGCTCTCTTTGGAGAAGAACGTCAATTTCAGTCGAAGTGTTCTCCATGGCTCTTCGCTATTGTCTGGAACCCATTATTCGATATTGAAATGTCAAAGAGCCACAATTTTTCAAAAAAATCTCATATCTCGATCTTTCACCAGTACATGTTTGAAACTCGAGAATAGCCAGGGTAAGAAAGCAGCAGTACCACCATCACCATCACTCCTGTCGCTGCCAGAAGCGAATGTGAAATCGGAACTGAAGAAGCTGACGAAGCCGAAGAATGGGAATTCCATAGGTGATGAGGAACCAGGTATGGTATCACAATGGAAAATCATCAAGGATTTGATGACATATCTTTGGCCTAAGGATAAGCCATCGGCAAAAGTGAGAGTCGTGGTTGCCTTGGTGTTATTGATTGGCTCCAAATTGTTAAACGTGCAAGTTCCATTTTTCTTCAAATCCATCATTGACTCGATGAACGTTGATTGGGCTAATGACGTTGGAGTACTCACTAGTGTTATCGGTGGGATCATATTGGCTTATGGTGGTGCCAGATTCGGTGCTGTGTTGTTCGGTGAGTTAAGAAATGCCATTTTCGCCAAGGTGGCTCAAAGTGCTATTATGAAAGTTGCCCATAACACATTTGTTCATTTGTTGAATTTGGATTTAAACTTCCATTTGTCTAGACAAACTGGAGGTTTAACTAGGGCCATAGATAGAGGAACGAAGGGTATTTCATATGTGCTTACAGCAATGGTGTTCCACATTATACCCATCACTTTTGAAATAAGCGCTGTTTGTGGTATTTTAACTTATAATTATGGAGCTGGATTTGCACTGATTACATTTTTCACAATGTTGGCTTACTCAATTTTCACCATTAGAACAACGGCGTGGAGAACGGGTTTTAGAAGACAGGCAAATAAGGCAGACAATGAGCTGGCAAGTGTGGCATTGGATTCATTGATCAATTATGAAAGTGTCAAATATTTCAACAATGAAGCTTACCAATCTATGAAATATGATCGTGCATTGACCAAGTACAAAGATTCTTCAATCAAAGTTGCCACATCGTTACTGTTTTTAAACTCGGGACAAAATTTGATTTTCACATCACTGTTAACTGGGATGATGTATATGGCATGTCAAGGTGTTGCCGCTGGATCATTAACTGTTGGTGATTTAGTGTTGATTAACCAGTTGGTTTTCCAATTGAGTGTTCCATTGAACTTCCTTGGAAGTGTTTATAGAGAATTGAAACAATCATTGTTGGATATGGAAACTTTATTCACTTTGCAAAAAAATGATGTGAAAATAAAATCATTACCAAATGCTCCACCTTTACATTTCATCAAGGGTGAAATTAAATTTGAAAATGTTAGTTTTGGTTATCATCCAGATAGGCCAATTTTGAAAAATTGTTCATTTACTTTACCTCTGGGTGAAAAAGTTGCCATTGTTGGTCCAAGTGGTAGTGGTAAATCTACAATCTTGAGACTCTTGTTCAGATTTTATGATCCAAATGAGGGTAAAATTTACATCGATGGACAAGATATTTCTAAAGTTGATCTAGAATCATTGAGGAAATTGATTGGAATAGTTCCACAAGATACCCCATTGTTCAATGATACCATAAAGGAAAATGTTAGATATGGATTATTATCATCCAGTGATGACGAAGTAATGAAGGCAATACATCAAGTACAACTAGACAAGTTGGTTGAGGATTTACCTGAAGGAATTGACACCATGGTTGGAGAAAGAGGTATGATGATTTCCGGTGGTGAGAAGCAAAGATTAGCAATACTGAGATTGTTATTGAAAAAAGCACCAATTACATTTTTCGATGAAGCTACATCGGCATTGGATACCCACACTGAACAATCATTATTGAAAACCGTGAAGGATCTTTTCAAAGAGACAAAGAATACCAATGTTAGTATCGCACATCGGTTGAGAACTATTGCTGATAGTGACAAGATTATTGTGTTGAGTAAAGGACAAGTTATAGAAGAAGGTAATCATTATGAGTTATTGGCAAAGGATGGTTCATTGTATAAAGAATTATGGACAATTCAAGAGGATTTAAATATTGATGAGGAATTGGTTGAGAATTTGCAGGATCAAGAGGCAAAGATTAGTGATGAGGCTGTCAAGCATTAAGACGAATTATATAAAAAATCTTCATTAAAGCATATATATATTTATGTATCTGTACAAAGTCACAAATTCTCTCACACTTTTCACAGAACAATATCAGTTGTTTTTCAAACCTTTAAAAATTCATGTATTTAAATTATATATATAGATGTATATTTAATAATTGTGCACGAACAAATCTATACAGAAACTTCTTATAACAATTTTCTGTCAACAAATTCTTGGTATAAAGCCTTACCCAATCTTGCTGGAGATGGTTCGACAATGACACCGGCACTGGTCAAAGCAGCAATCTTTGATTTGGCATCACCTTTACCACCTGCAACGATGGCACCGGCGTGACCCATTCTTCTACCTGGTGGAGCAGTAACACCAGCGATGAATGAAACAACAGGTTTTGGAACATCTCTTGTCAAGTTGTATTGTTTTAAGAAATCAGATGCATCTTCTTCTTGAGTACCACCAATTTCACCGATCAAGACAATACCTTCAGTTTCTGGATCATTTAAGAATAAAGTTAAGGCATCGATAAAGTTAGTACCTGGGAATGGATCACCACCCATACCAATGACTAAAGATTGACCTAAGCCAACTTCAGTAGTTTGAGCAACGGCTTCATAAGTCAAAGTACCTGATCTGGAAATGACACCGATTTTACCACGTTTATGGATGTTAGATGGCATAATACCAATTTTACATTGTTCTGGTGAGATCAATCCGGGACAATTACCACCAACCAATCTTGTCTTTTCTTGAGTCTTTAACATTTGATGAACTCTCAACATGTCATGTTGTGGAATACCTTCTGTGATACAAACAGCCAATGAGATTTCAGCTTCAATGGCTTCTTCAATGGCAGCGGCAGCAATTGATGGTGGAACAAAGATACCTGTTGCAGTAGCACCAGTTTCCTTCATGGCGTCTTTGACACTACCAAAGACTGGCTTACCCAAATGGATTTGACCGGCTTTCTTTGGGTTGGTACCACCGACAATTTGAGTACCATAAGCCAAAGCTTGTTCAGCATGGAAGGTACCTTGTTTACCGGTAAAACCTTGAAAGATAACTTTTGTGTCTGAGTTGACTTTCAAATTTGGGATTGTTTTAGCATAATCAGCAAATCTCTTTGATGAGGATGAGAAATTACGGACGAATTGTTTACCCAACATTATGATTTATCTAAGTAATATGTATGTATCTATGAATTGATTACGTTCTTTTAACAACACAAAAAATTGATTCAAAATGTATAAAAAATCAACACATTTTCCACAAGAATTTCTCACCGTGAGATTTTCCCAAAGCACAGAGAAAATTCGGGTTCATAGAATCCGGGGCGGTTCATTTGTACACGACTCTTTTTGAGACAGACAGCCCCTGTTTTGGTTTTTTTTCGGAACTTCGCCGGGACAGCCCTTGTCTTTCTCTTTGGGAAAAACACACGGCAGCCCCTGTTTATTCGTTTTTTTTATTCTTCATCACAAATTCACATGGCGTAAAGAGCACTGTATATACAGGACAAGACAAGATGGATACCAATGCAGCTCAGATGATAGATGATGATTGGAAATATATAGTACAATCCCATAACGGTACCAACACCACCCCCGCCACTACCGCCCCACAGCAGCCTCAAAATAACAATGACCTGATATTAAATCAAATATTTGCACGGTTAGAAACAGAGTCTGCACAACTGGATAAAAATTTATTAATGTCATGGTTTTGGGCAGGATATTACCAAGGAGAACTGAATACAAGGCTGAAGTATGAAACTATCTTGAAAGAATTAAAAGCTGAATTGCAACGACAACAACAGCAGCAACAGCAGTAGTAGGGGAAACAAAACACATAACTATTATACAAAATCATTTTCAAACAATGACATATTCATTATAAAATCACGATCGTTGCTAACGGCAACCCCATTGGTGTTCACAACATGATTTGATGAACTCACCTGTGTACCAATTTCACTTTTCCAACCACTCACATCCCATTTCAAGCCTTTTGTTTGTAATTCCACTTCCGGTCCAAAGGGTAATAATCCAATAATTCTCTTTTCATTTGGTGTATCGGTGTTAATCTTGATGAAATTATCACCTTTTGGAATTATAAAAATCAAATCTTCAAAATTCTTGTTGATATAATATAATTCCAAATGGCTGTTGGACGCTTGGAATTTGTATAATAATGATATAGAATGAGTCGTTTGATCTAATCTACCTCCAATACCTCCAATAATAAAAATCTTATTCTTCGTAAGCGGCACTGACGATGACTCACTTTTGCTGGTGGTTTCCAATTGAGCTATCCCATCATAACTGTTAACTTTGGCATTCGTGTATCCAAAGTATATGACTAAATTACAAAGACTCAACAGTTTCATCAAATCAGTACTATACTGCGTCTCCTGATGTATAACCACAACTCCCATTGAACCATACACTTTTAACGTAACATCCGATACAGAATCAAAATCTCCAATTAGATAATCTGGCTTGTACTCATTGACGTCCAAGTTAGCATTTTGACAGTATTCTAACAATCTCTCAGCTCCTCCGTCTACCGCTATATGTAACTTGGTGCTCTGCCATAATTTGATGAAAACTTTTGATGGTATACATATCTCCTGGTTTAAAATGATTAAGCTTTGCGAATCTGAAAGTTGGGAAACACTTAGAGGTGTAATAATGTTGACTGCGGAGTCATTCCCAGGGACAGGAAAATCCAATGTATCTGGGTTTTCAGTAACTGCACCAGACATTCTTATCGCTTAACAAAGATATTTTTTTATATAAAAACTAAATACTAATTTGTTTTTTTCTCTCTCTCCTTGTCTATATATGATAATGATTTTAATATTTAGGAAATTTGACATCGACATCCTCGCTCCATTTGTTCAAACCTCCAATAACATCGTAAACTTGACTCAAATTGAACTTCTCTTTGAGAAATTTAGTGGCTAATCTGGAATCGTTCCCAAACCTACAAATACAATATATTGTCGTGTTCACCACATCACTATCAAACACTTGTGATAACTCTGTAGTTTTCTCTAAATCGTCAATTGGCTTTGATATTGACTTTGGTAAATGACAAATGTCAAACTGCTCCACTGGTCTCACATCTAAAATCACGTAATCAGAACTATTATTGATCAGTGAAGCAAATTCATTTATACCAATTCTGCTTGTCATGGAAACAACATCGTAATCTAACTTCCCACACCATTCACTATAATTCAACCCGTTTTCAATCAACTCTCTCGTTATCTTTGGATTATCACCACAGGATTCACAATTAGCAACTTTCCCTCTCATTTTGAAACATCTCAATGACTGGTTATGTAATCCGGTGTACAAGTTTAAAAAAGGCTTGAAATTCCCGTCATCGTACTCCCCGCATATGATCTTTATAGTCTCCAAAGCCATCATCGTACCCATTATTCCGATAGCTGGACCGATCACTCCACCATCTTTACATGATAACACTGAGTTTGGCGGTGGAGGTTTAGGATAGAAACATCTGTAACATGGACCCGTATTTTTGAAATTCAATAGAGATAATTGTCCATCGGTCTTGACCCCTGAACCTGATACTATACAGATACCGGATATCACTGCAGCATCATTTATCAAGTACCTCGTTAATGGAGTATCGGTACAGTCCAAAATCAAATCCCAATCATCGGCTTCAAAAATTTCAAAAATGTTATCGTTTGTCAATCGTAAAGGATGTGTTGTTATCTCAACATATGGATTCAACTTGGACAAATACTTTTTCAGAGAGTCACACTTGAACATATCAACATTATCAGACGTATGTAATACTTGTCTATGCAAATTGGAAACATCAACGATATCATTATCAACAATCCCAATTTTACCCACTCCAGCTGCAGTAAGATACAATAGCAGAGGACAACCAAGTCCACCTGCACCTATCACTAATATCTTTGAGTTTTTCAACTTCACCTGCCCCAGGATCCCCACTACTGGTACAATCATTTGACGGCCATAACGTTTGTATTCCTCCAATGTGAATGACGAAACACCGTTTTGCGTCACTATTTCAGTATCTACAGACGGCACCTGTGATTTTAAAGACTCGTTTTCAATCCTCAACTCCTCTATTTGCCGCAAGAGATCTTCTCTTGTATACTCAGTCATCTTTATATCTCCTCTTCTCTTTATGTTTCTGTTTGGTACTGTGTTTTTTTGTTATTTGATATTTTTTTTTTTTTTTTTTTTTTTTTCACACTTCAACTCATCTATTGATCATCTGATATTATGAATCTTCTTAAACTAAGACGAGAATGATATATGTTTGATAGTAAGATAAATGTCACACTTCACTACGGAATTCAAATACTCAAGGAAATACTTTTCTTTTCTTAATGCAATTGGTTGCTAGTGATTTAAAGTTTTCATCTCATCATCACATGTATGACTACATATTCTATATCATTTTCTCCTTTTTGAAAAAAGTACGCAAATACCTCGTTTGCATGTATCCTACAAGTATTAACACCAGTATTTGTATTATTGTCCACTTCACCACATTGCTATTCACCAGCTCTGAGTTTGAACGGAATTCACTTTCCTTGTCCTTTATAGTTGATTGGTGTCTTTGTATCTCTTTCAACATTGAATTCAAATGCTCAATTTGCTCTTGAAAATGATTTATGGTATCTTTCTTGCTGGAGTCAATAAAATCTGTAGCATCACCGATCGCCATGTCTAAGAAAATCCTTGTTCTCACTTTCGACCCTGTCCAAAAACTTCCCTTGTGCCTAGGTGTCAAGCAAAATTTATGCTCTCCACTGTCTAATGAGGTGAAGGTAAATTCCCCTTCTGAGGGCCCACTCTGTTGCACCACCTTATGATCATTATCAAAAGTTTCCTCCACTGTCAATTCCACAGCCAAATTTTGATTTCTAATGTAATCGTTTTTGGTCTTACTCCATTCGTAGGCATCAAATTTCCCCACAACTAAAGTGTCTTTGGGCAAATCTTCAAAGAAACATTTCGACAGCCCAGTTTCCAAATAAAAATGTATACCTTGTATGGGTAGTAGTAACACAAGCACTGTCATCGTTGAACCTATTACTCGGAAATGCATTTTATTATATATATATATATGTTGATATATCAGTTGTACGTTTCAATCTTTTCCAACCGAGGACAAATCAACGGACGATTGAAGATTCAGAAAAATGAAGGCTCTTGTTTGTTTGAACAGAGTTCAGGTGTCGTAATTTTATCAGCAGTGATTGCTTCCCAAAAACATTCAAATGATATCGTGATCAAGATGTGATAAAAAGCAAAGCTGTGTGCTGTGCTCCAAAATTTTGAAATTCTGCTTTTTTGTAAAATTCTATTGAAAACTTTAAAAAATAGACCCCGAGGCGTTGTTTTGAAGAGAATGATGACAATAGAGAAAAAAATACTACAAAAAATTGACAATAGATAGACTGAAAATTTAGGTTGACTTCTGCTAAACTAATGACTATGTCTTGGTACTGACACTTCGGCTACTTTCTGGTATTTGACAGCACTCTTCAAAACCATACCTTCATCCAACTCGGAGACATCTTTTCTATAAAACTCTTGCCATGGAGTTTGCGATTTAGGAAACTTAGGTATCTCCATATTTTGCTTCCTCCATGTCAAATCCAGGTCTGATATCATAATATCTGCCCTTCTCTTGATGATATCTATACGGATCATATCACCGTCTTTCAAATACAGCAAGTTCCCACCGGTAGCACTCTCTGGCGACGCATTCAAGATCGATGGAGAACCACTTGTGCCACTTTGACGCCCATCACCAATACATGGCAACTCTCTAATACCGCTTGCTATTAGCTTTGCCGGTGGTTGCATGTTGACAACTTCAGCAGCTCCGGGGAATCCCACAGGCCCAGTTCCTCTAATCACCAATATGGCTTTCTCTGTCAAGTCTAAGGACTCGATACGCGTATGGTAATCTTCAGGCCCTTCAAATACTACAGCAATGCCTTCAAATGCCATTGGATCATCGGGGTTGGATAAATATCTCTTTCGGAAGTCATCGCTGATAACACTAGTCTTCATGATAGCACTATTAAATAAAGAACCTTTTAAATTCAAGAACCCACCGTTTGATTGTAATGGCTTATCAAAAGGTCTGATCACTTCCGGATATGGCGTCTTCTTATCAGTACAATTTGCTCTCCATGAGAGTCCATTGACGGTTAAAGCATCCGGGTGAGGCAACTTGTTGTTCGATAAGAGCTCGTGCATTATTGCAGGTAACCCACCTGATCTATGATATTCTTCACACAAGTATTCACCAGCAGGCTGGATATTCAGTAATAAAGGGATCTCATATCCAACCCGCTCCCAATCATCGTTATTCAACTTCACTCCAACATGTTTGGCAATTGCGTTCAAATGAATAGGGGCGTTTGTAGATCCACCAATTGCAGTATTGGCCGCGATTGCATTCTCAAACAGTTCTCTTGTCATGATATCAGAAGGTCTAGTATTATTGCGCACCAACTCGACAATTCTCCTTCCAGTACTGTAGGCACATTGCCCTCTTTCCCTGTAAGCAGCTGGAATCGATGCAGAACCTGGCAATGCCATACCCAAGGCTTCAGCCATGGCATTCATGGTGGACAGAGTTCCCATGGTGTTACAATGACCAACACTAGGAGCTGAGCTGGCTGCGATATCTAAAAATTCATGATAATCAATCTTACCCACTGCAAACTCTTTACGTCCTTCCCAAATTGCGGTACCTGAACCGGAAAGCTTTTTGTTATAATAACCATTGAGCATTGGTCCAACGTTCATCACAATTGCTGGAATGTTCACAGTGGATGCACCCATCAACAATGCTGGGGTGGTCTTATCACATCCAGTCAAGAGAACCACCCCATCAATTGGATACCCGAAGAGCACTTCAACTAGTGATAAATATGCTAAATTTCTATCTAATGAAGCAGTTGGCCGTTTTCCCGTCTCCTGAATAGGATGACATGGGAACTCCATCGGGGTACCTCCAGCGGCTATGATCCCATCCCTGACCCTCTTAGCAAGCTCCACATGGTGACGGTTGCATGGCAGTAAGTCTGAACCGGTTTGGCAAATACCAATTATCGGCTTACTGGAATCTGTGAGTTCGGGAACTGTGAAACCATAATTCAAATACCTCTCCAAATAAAGAGCAGTCATCCCTGGATCGTGCAGATTATTGAACCATTCTTGAGAACGTAACTTTGGTAATCCAGTCTCACCCTCCTTATCCTTCTTAATCTTATTCAATAGATATGCCAATTTTTCCTCGGCAGTCTTGGCCCTGTTGAGCGCATCATTATAGCTCTTTGGGTCATTATAATCAATCTCATTTGACGATTGCACATTTCTTTCAAGGTCCTTCAGACCGCAGGTGCAGTTTTCACAAGCCATTGCTTTACAAGTGGAGTATCTTCAAGTATTGAGAGACATGGTCTTTTGTTTATATATATATATATATAGATAGATCTTCGTCTCACACCATCAGCAGACCAAATAGAGTTCCCCACGCTAAAATAAACTATTTTATTACGCGGAGAAAAAAAAAAGTTATACACCTTAAAGAGACATTTGTCACGTAAAAGAGGGTTAAAGTTTAGGCTATTATTTATGTAACCAGAATTATTTGCATTCGCAATAATAGTGATACACATCTTTCATAATGAATAACCATCACAGAATTGGATGAACCAGCAAGTTCTCTTTGCCCTCGGGTAAAACACTCATTGCAAGCTAGCATTTGTTGTTGTGAGACTTTGGTGCGGTCCCGTTAGCGTTTCGTGGTTTATGGTGGGACATTGACAACTGCGAGTTCCTTGATGTAGCATTCATAGTGCAACAACAGAGTTCGAATACCAATTTGCTGTTACACATTATCTATTGAATTGCAAGAGGATAGTCCATAAAAGTTTGTGCTTACAATTGAATAGTTACCTTTTCGCTCCAACTTTATCATCACAATGAAAAACAATGAAAAAAGCGCATCCTTTTTGTTTCACAAGATTCAACTGATACAATAATCTGTATATAGCAAAATGGTACCATCGGCTAAAGAGATATTGCATCGCAGGATACTAGGTGTAAACATTACCTTGCTGTGTATCTTAGTCGGGCACATGTTTAGATTGGACTGGAAGGAGCAAGAGAGAAGAGTGAACATCGCGATGGAAGCGGGATTTAAAGCTACACCAGAATTTCCGTTACCCACTAGAAGCCCAGAATTTAATAAATGGTTCAATGGACCGGATTATATAAAATGGAAAGAAGAGAGAGAATAGTCAAACAACAGAGGAGATTGCAGTTATCAGGCTGGTCTTTGAATATGCCACTTATCGCCTGCTTTTTTGTTACGACTTTTGTTTCTTATTAAAATAGAAGGAAAGGCAGTTGCAGCTCAATGATAGACGTCAAGTGTAGAATCTAAAACTATTGAGAGCATGTTAGCCGTGTTGCAAAATTTATAGAAGTTTTGATTTTTGCGATCCAATAAATTTTGTCTATATAGAAGAAGTACGACTGGTTTTTAAATATTAAATAAAATAACTAATTGGAAGAAATCTACTTCTTACTTTTAATACGCTTCACCAAATTTGACAAGTCACTTCCACTTTTTTGTGAATCGCCACCCTTCTTGTTTTTCTTCTTTGGCTGTGGGGCTTCATCCGCGTCGTTTCTTCTCTTCTGTCTTTCTTGCAAAATCTGCTTCATGACTTCAGTCTTCTTGAAATTTGGTAATGTTGGATCGATGGCAAATTCGTGCTTTTCAAAAATCTCCTTGAATCTTGGATCTGATAAATCAGCTTTGAAATCATCTTGAACCATTTCTCTGTCGATTTTCTTTGAAAGTTTTTTGCTTTGCTTCTTTCTGGATTTTTCCTTTTCAGCCTTTATGACATCTCTCATATTGAAATGATTCGCCTGCTCTGTACCCATTGTCAATAACTCCAACTCAGCGTTCTTCTTAGAATCTTCCTCCTCAAGGTCTTTACCCTTCTTCTTATGTTCTTTGATCTTTTGAACATCTCCAGTATTGTCATCATCATCTTGGTTCTTGGATTCCTTTTGTGTCTGTTTGAACTTCTCCAATCTCTTCTTCCTTCTTTCCTTTTCTTTTCTCTTGTATGCACTTATAGTTGTTTCTTCTATCACTTTTTCTTCTTCTGGCTTCTTAGATCCATCAGTAAGGCCTGGAGTGAACGTAATTTCCATGTCGACGCCTTCATCTTCTTTCTCAGGAGCAGTCTCAAATATACTCGAACTACTCTTCGCTAGATCTTTGTATTTATTTTTCAACTCTTCTCCATCTTCCTCTTCACTGTCACTAGCCAAGTATGCTTTGAAATCCATATCTTCGATTTCCCTTTGACTAAAGGCTTTAGTTGACATTTTCATTCTTTCCGTTGGAGTTTCATCCCATGTCAATTTTGCCTTGGAACTCTGCAAGGCATCGGTGACAAAATTGTTTGGCTTATAATTAGCCGGGATCTTATCACATGAGTCTCTTGGCTCGTCATCAAATTCCATATCATCGGGTATATACCTCAAGTCAAAAATGTTTGCAGATGATTCAAATTCAGTACCATCACAATTGTCATAGATTGCCTTCGCAGTCCTGATGGAGTCACACGTCACAACAGCGTAATAATATCTCAATCTTTGTAACTGGTATCTACGTAATGCCTTTGAATCGTAATCTTTTTCACCGTCACCTTCCTCGTATAATTTCTTAGCTGCAGCTTCCATATCTGAAATGTCTGAATCACTTTCATCATCACTCTCTTCTTGCTTTTTCAATTGCTTCTTACTTTGAAACAAATCCTTTGGTGGACCTTCGAGATCTTCTTGTTGCATTTTTTCCTTACCATACTCGGATGGGAAAATCGATATGTTTTTGATTTCACCTTTTTGTGGTAAGAAAGATGTGAAGGCAGCAAATAAATCTACACTTGTGACATTGTCCCAGTCCAAATTAACGACAGCAAATCTTCTCTCTGGATCACCTTCTTCGGGTTTTTCCTCTTCCAATTCAATCTCAGACTCTTCATC
This sequence comes from Nakazawaea ernobii, assembly GCA_030567655.1. Classification (NCBI taxonomy): domain Eukaryota; kingdom Fungi; phylum Ascomycota; class Pichiomycetes; order Alaninales; family Pachysolenaceae; genus Nakazawaea; species Nakazawaea ernobii. The sequence continues at coordinate 68,545 of JAJLSN010000242.1, forward strand.
TTCTTCAAGTTCTTCATCTGATGAGTCTGAGTCTGAATCACTCGATGATTCTTCATCAGGATCAACAACACCTCCTCTAGCTCTATCGACGATTTTAGTCTCCTCTTCACTTTCAGACTCACTATCTGATTGAGAGCGTTCTTCTGATCCTATTTTCAAATTCTTCTTTTCAACCTCAGAATCAGAAGAGTTCTGGGAATCAGATTCTCTTCCACTTTCACTTTCACTTTCTTCTTTTTCTTGTTTGAACAACCTTTTAAAAGTCTTATCTTCCTTCTCCTCTGTCAACAACCTACCATACCTGTCGTATTTAGTCTTATGGTCTCTTTCTCCTTCTAACTTCTCTTTAGTAAATCTGTCATCAATCTTCACTTTCAAACTATTCAAATTCGGCAGTTTGAATCTTGGATCACTGTGAACGGAGCTGAAACGTGGATCAGTGATTATAGGTGTGTTCTCAGGAGCATTGCTGCCTTTCTTGCCCTTTCCTTTTGCCATTATAGTTCAATATATTCTCTGAATAATCTATCTATCTCTATATTATCTGAAAGCCAAATTAAAAATGAAAAACAAAAAAAAAAAAATTTTCAGAATTTCGCTTGAGAACCATATCGGGGAGATGAGTTTCCTATTAGGGAAGTCTGTGGGAAATGAAATCAATAACAAACAAAAAAAAGAGACAAGCGAGAAGGATAGGAGGAGGAGGAGATCACACAACAACAATGGGACAAACGGTCAGTGGAGATGGATCTTCAGAAGAGAACCGTCAGAGGACTGTAGACCTTAGTAATGCTGAATTGGATAGATTGTTTGTTAAGAAATGCTTGTCTCAGTTGAAACAAATTGAGACTTTTTCGATCAAATCGAATTTGAAGATAAGTGATTTGAACCAAGATAGAGTGATACAAAAAGATGAATTTATAAGTTTGATGCATTTGGGTGATACAATCAATGAAGACGTTGTCACTCTCCTATTTAATTTTGTTTTGACCTTGAGTGAGTTCCCATTGATGTCTAATCACTCCACAGGTTCTATCAGTGTTGTGAAGTTGTTAAAAATTGTAAACTTGCTCAATTTGGACCGGTTCAATTCCATTTTCAACAAAGAATTGGAGTACGTGCCATTTATTATGATGGTCTTATCAATATCTACCCGGCCACTGCAGGAATTGGAAAAAGACTCCAGCGAGAAGTCCGCTGATGATAATTTGGCTGATCAAGAATCCTTCAAGGGAACGATAATAAATAATAAATTGTCTTGGTCTTCAATCGATTATTTCAGAGAATTTCATAAAGAACAAATGACGATATCTGCTAAAGATCTATCATCGTTTTTCACATTTTGCTTATCGCTTTCCCTATTGTCAATTGAAGAGAATCATTTTGTCAGAATTGAACAACTCCAATCCAACATCGAACCGAAAAACTGGAAATCGTATGAAAAGCTAGCCTTGAGTATGATAAGAACAATAAACTACGATATAACTTCAAATAATTCAGATCAAGAGTTGAAAATAGGCAATGTTGTTGATGCCATCAAATCGACTTTTCCATACATTCTATCTCCCTTGAGCCACATAACCAACACTTTGTTGTTGATGCCATCACAACCACTATCGGTCGTACTCAAGTCACCTTTAGAAGCTACTTCTATTGTCAATGAATTTACACTAGCACAATTAGCAACATTTCTCCCAGCAGAATTGTGTTACAGCAAGATGAGAAAATTGTATACTGGTAAGGAAGCTGGATTCTCAATGAGATCTTTTGAATCAAAAGTGATGAAGTGGAATGCTCCTTCCATTTTGTTTGTTAGTGGTTCTAGGATCAACCCTCTAAAGAGAAAATTGTCCAAAGGTGCAGAGAAATTTGTGAACGAAGAGTATCCAAAATTTGCTGCGACCGAGGCAGATGCATCGTACGGATCAGGTAACGAGAAATTGACGTTTGGTATTTATGTTCATCAGCCTTGGAAGCTGTCAAATAAGGAAACATTTGGTGATAATCGTACTTTGATTTTCCAACTCGCTCCTCAACAACAATTATTTGAGTCTTCTAATTCTTTGAATAAAAAATACGTTTACTTCAGCACTTTCAATAACGCAGGAATAGGATTCGGCTGTGATTTACCTGTGACGAAAAATAACTCCAAGAAATATCAGCCAGGAAATGTCAGCCTTTTGGTTGACGGTGGACTTGAATTTTGTTCCTTCAGACATCTAGGACCTGGGGGCACTTTCAAAACAGGCTCCGGTTATCAAGATACTTATCCAGAATATGAGGATAAGTTTATCATTTCAGATCTTGAGGTGTTTGGTGTAGGTTCTGATAAGGAAATCCAAGAGCAAATCAAGCAATGGGAGTGGGAGAAGAAAGAAGCTGAGGCAAGGCAAAGGGTTAATGTCAAAAACTTGGGTGAGGAAAGACTGTTTCTTGAAATGGCTGGTTTGGTTGGTAACACAGGTAGCGGTGGAAGCATTTAGGTTATTGCGAGGTTGCAGTAGGATACTCGAACAGTAAGGAGGTGTTTATATGTTATATATAACTTATATAATTCTTAAATTCATTTGATTGGAATTGAAGTATCCATTCGCGTAGAAATACGTTTTGAATTAACCGATTATCTTCCATCAATACTAGAACACCCACTTGTTGCCCATATTTTGTTTCAAAAAGCGCGTCTAGACGTTGTTGACAAACCAGACATTCTATTGTGTTTCTCATGTACCTTTGCATATTGATTTTCGGGAGGAATAATAAGAAAGTTACGGGTTTGTAAAAAAAAAACACGGTAAATACACCACCCATACGGTGTGAAGCTTACTTCTTCGCTGCTTGTTAAGTCACAAGAGGAGGTTTTCTGTTACAGTTCGGGCCAACTCTTTGCTTAATAGTTCATTCACTTGTTGTTGCAATTTCCTAATTGGCGACAAAAAACAGGTCGTCCACAAAATATCAATTCTTAATGTAAACAAACCCACATTTCCATTTGAGCATATTTAAGCATTTTGATCTTAATTCGTTATAATATCATTCAAGAAATCAATTGAAAAACTATAATATTGCCAAACAAAGTTGTTGCTGGTGGTCAGAAGAGTATGGAGCAGTCAACCAATCATATAAAAAGGTTATCGCAGCGACAGCCGAATGAGGCTTTACAAAAGTTAGTTGAAGATTACCAACTCTCAAAGAGAAGGAACACCATTCATTTAGATAATAATGTGACTCTACCATTCCCTAATGACGAACAGAAAAAGACTCATGGGAGACAGAGGTCTGTAAATAAGAAAAAGAGGAATTCAATGTATCAAGACTACTCAAATAATCTTGCAAGTGATATAAATAGCACAGCCGACAGACAGAGAGTGAGTTCACTTCAACACGTACCAAGTGGTCGGTATCATCATTGTCTTCCAGTTCACACGAAATATCAAAGCTCCTTGTTGAAATCGTTTGATATAGGCAGTGAATATTTTGATGTCCCAGAGTCTATCACAAACTCGACCGCTGATGATGAGAACAAAGAAGATGTGCGTATACCGCAAATTAAAACACCTCAAAAGGAACAGCTTTCATTTATCGGTATAAGAAATTTGATATTCATCATCTTGCTTTCAACAAACTTTGGAGTTTTTTTACAATTGGCAAACAAATCATCGTTGAGTACTTGTTATTATTATCTAAATTTTTACCTCAAGCACAATGATGACTTGATGTATTTATTCTATTCAATGGTGACATCATTCATTAGTTTATCTGCAGCATATGTCATTGAAAAAGTGGCACTCAACACTGTTTCACCATTATCTAAATTTCACAGATTACTACATCTTCATAAGAGTCCAAAGACATTGAAGAAAAAGACAAGTTTGACTAATATTCGACTGAAACCAATAACAGACTTGGCGACTGTAAATAAAATTTCATCTTTGGTATTCATTGCTCACCTAGCCAATATAATAATGCATCTCACAGTGATCAATTATTCTGTGTTTTTGTCCGTTCATAATTGTTTAATTGGATCGGCCATGACATTTCATAGCATTATTTTAAGTTTCAAATTGACTTCATATTATCTTACCAATAAGGAACTCCGGGAGTTGTATGCAAAATCATCAAATCAAAAAACTTTAGTTTCATCGTCGAATTTTCTCGATACCGATCTCCCAGAGGGAAGAACCCAACCTATTATTTTTTTACCATTAGAATATGATAGTTGTCAATACCCTCAAAATATTACATTTACAAATATTTATGAGTTTTGGATCTTACCAACTTTGGTATATCAACCTGTGTATCCAACTTTTACAGAGAGGAAGATAAATCACAAATATATTTGTTACAAATTCATTGAGATACTAGCAGCAGCAACGGTGACAATTTACTTGAATAATTATCAAGCGTTGCCCATTTTTGAAAATTTACTCTCTGTCTTGACGGAGGAGAGTTTATCCTCGACGGTTCGTTCTTTGCAAATTTTGGAAATCTTGATAAAGTTATCAACGATCTCCATTGTGATGTGGTTTTTGATTTACTATTCATATTTCCATGATTTTTTAAACATACTTGCTGAATACTCCAAATTTGGTGATAAAAGTTTCTATTACAATTGGTGGAATTCTGACTCTATATTGAAATACTGGTTAACTTGGAACAAACCTTTGAGTGTTTTCTTGCGGAGACATTTCATTGAGCAAAGTTCAAGTAAATCCAAGATAATAACGTTTATAATATGTGCTATAATTGCAGAGCTGATGATTGCTATTCCAACTCATAGCATTCTTGGGTTAGCATTTTTATCGATGACTGCACAAATGTTACTAATTTATTTCACAGAGCGGTTAAATCCTGGATCTGAAAAAAATGAAAAAATGAGTTTTACAGGTAACTGTTTGTTTTGGTGCAGTTTCTTTGTTGGACAACCGATGTGTTATTTGTTTTACTACCTTTCATGGTGTCTTAAAAATAATTATTCCATTGAGCATACGTATAGAAGGTGATTCAAAACAGGAGAAAGTTGATGATTAAAAAAAGACGTCAAAAAAAAAAAAAAAAAAAATTGAAAAGGGGTATATATAAAATGGATATCAGAGAAATGAAATGAAATCCTTGACCGTAATGATCAAGTTCAAGTGAATAATCACACACACACACACATATTTATATATATTGAAGTAATACATGTGGGCGGTCACTAGTTTGTTTAATTGTTGTAAATCTTTATTAAAAAGCCGGTCTCAATTTCTGTACTGATAATGGCAAAACAGGTTTGAAAGTGAAATCGTCTTCGATACTTAAATCTGTTAATAAATCCGAATATGAATCTTTGCTTTTAGTAGTTGTTGATGTCAATGTATTCCCCGAGATATCTCTAAGCTTGTTCTCCAGTCTATTAAGAAAACTTCTTGATTTCTTATGATGTTGCTGCCTTGGACTTTTCGGAATGTTTAATTTGACATCTTCGGAAAACATCAACATTGTGGTATCCAAAGCTTCATTATAGTATGGTAATGGTGATGTCTGGAAATGCGCAAGTTTGTTCATCATCACTGGTGACGTTTGGAAATCTGCAAGCTTATTCACCACTGGTGATCCGACTAATGTCGCTTCTGTAGAAGTGGATGATATTCTCTGTTGTTGTTGTTGTTGTTGTTGTTGTGAGTTGTCATCATCATTACTTGATAGAGGGCTATTCATCAATGTTTCATTCGACTTGTTAAGTGATTCTCCGAAGAATGATGATCGTTGATTCCTTGGTGTCACTGGTAATGCCAAAGATTCCAAAGATGACGTGTCTTCTATCAATGGTGGGTTTGACTGTTGTTGTTGTTGTTCTTTATTCTGGTCGTTTTCGCCAATTGACGATAATATTTCAGTCATGATTGAATTCGATGATGTTGTTGTCCTTGCTGGTTCTGTTACTGTCTTGTTGTGTAAACCTAAGAATGATGAGCCATCGATACTCAAGACTAAACCATCACCAATATTGACTAAATCCACAATACTATTATTAGAGGCTGGAATTAAAGTACCACATTGTCTTGTATGGATCAAATCCTTGACTAATTCAATTCTGCCATTCTTATTGACCAAATTAACAGAATCTAATCCAACCCTTAATGAACATTTCAATTCATCTTGTATCTTTGTATAATTTTGAACATCACTTAAATCCCAATGAATGATATTACCATCTTTGGAACTTGTAAACAAGTCATTTGTGGCAGACTCAGACCATTCAATGGAAGTGACTATATCATTATGACCTTCTAATTTGGCGAATGAGTTATTTGTCATTCTCACATCCCATAATTTCACAACACCATCTTCATAAGACGAAGCTAAAACGTTGGAATCAAAAGGTGACCACTTGATGTTATTAGCAACACCGGAATTCTTCAAACTTGGTACATAAAAATTTGGAGAACTACCACCACTTGATGAAGCTCTCAAGTCTAACAATGCGATACCAAATTCTCCACAGATACTTAATAAACCATCATTTGAAGGTGATGGATCGAAATTTTGTATTCCCATTGATTTATATTTCAAAATTGGTGCTCTTGACCTTGATGTATCCCACATGAATACGTTTGATTTGAAAATAGTTAATAATGAATTCATATTACAAGATTTCCATCTCCTTGGAGAAGTGTCCATTTTTGTTATAGTGGAACTGGAATTCAAATCATAATTATCAATATGTTTGTTATGATTGAATCTCTTGATGATTTCCGCATTAGCGAATACATCATTCTCCGGTTCAGGGATGATACTCAAGTGGACAATACCCTTTGAATGACCTGTTAATAAGAAGTTGATATCATTTCTTTCATCGTCGTCGGATGATGATGATACAGAATCCAACCATTTAAGTGAAGTTATATTAGGTAATGAAATACTTTGATGATGTGACAAGAGTTTTTCCTCAGCGTTTAATTCATAAATTAATAAGTTTGATTCATTTGATGAATTAGCCAAGGCTAAATATGGTTTATCATTATGACATGAAATCAGTTGGAGATAACTATAATTGTGTTCAGGAATTTTCCAATAATTTGAAGTTATTTGATTAGCATTATCATTTAACGAACAAGCTTTATTCAAAACTTCTGTATCGTTATCATTTTTGACGTTGTATTGATTAACAACTTCTTTGTTGGCATCATTGTTGGCATCATTGTAACTCGAATGATTAGTGACTTTTGTCCTTGAATTTTGTTGTTTCAATTGCTGCGAGCTTGGGAATGTATATGATAAATTAGCTGTTCCTGCTGTTGATCTTGACCTGGAATAAGACATCTTTGAAGGGGGTATATATAGATATATTATAAAAGTATTTTATTGAAACAAGCAAGTGCAAGCTGAACAGTGGATTAATATAATAGTAAGTATAATAACTTTCTAAATGAGATGTGTATCAAATTGCAATAAGGAGGAAAAGTTCAACAGCATGGGGTTCTAACACGGTAGATATATTGAAGTTGAAATTCAATGGCTGAACTTATCTATATAACTTAAAATTGAAAAAAAAAAAACTTTGCTATCTTCAGACAAAGAAGAGAAAATTATTTTTCAATATTGAATAAGGGCCGTGAACAATAAGATTTGAAGAGATTGATGTACATCTTGCATATATATTGGCAAGAGTGGGTATTACGCACTACAGATGTGGTGTGAAGTATGAGGAATTATTCCCATTAAAGGTGCTTGAGTTGGGAAATTGTCCGCATTGAAATCTGCTGCATGTTTCCCACGCACAGAAATGATTTTCTTTTTCTCGCTGGACTTGTGCCTGTTTCCCCATTCGGTAAAGTAATTGCCTGATTACTCTGTGTGGTCTCATATGGTAACTCTACAGGTCCAGCCACCCCACTTCTTTTCAAGCACACAACACCCATCTCTTGATGATGGCCATGGTGCGAAACCACGATACCGCCATGCGCATTCATCATTCATAAAACGTACCCTATCTCTACCCTTCATGATACACATACACCGGAAGACGTCAGTAGGTATGATGTACATATACTTTCTTCTTAAAATATATTATATAAATCGATCGGTCGTATTATGCATACTACTGAACTTATTCTATGAAATGACATGACAAAATGTGCACATCGATCGGTCTTTCACTGATAAAGTTCATAAGATAATGTCAAAGAGAAATGGGTGCGTAGTATTGATAAATGGGTGTCGTATCTGTTTAAGAATATGGTCTGTTGTAGATTTATAGATATGGAGATAGTACTGCCACAACAACAACAACTACTACAGCTACTACTAATCTAGTTCTTCAATTAAATTCAAAAAATTTCAACGGTTTGTGTTTTTGACATTTTTTCTTTTTCTCTCTTGCTTTCTTTACCCGATTCGATTAATTGAGTACTTAATCGGATGGCTGTATATAATAATAATATTACATAGAATATTATAAAGAATATTGTATATATTATATTATGTACAGATGTAGATAGATATATAGGTTTAGATACAGATGTAGACAGACGGATGGATCTCGGAAAGATGTGGGAAAGGTCTTCTTAATGCAGTGAAGTTTGTTTTGTGGATTTGATGGGCTGTGATGGTATAGATGAGAATGACTGACAGTCAGTTAACAAGAGGAATAGTAATAGGAATAGGATTGAATAGTTACAGTATAAATCTTGATGGATAAATTATATTAAATTAAATTAAATTAAATTATTGAAATAAAATAAATAGATAAATAATAAATAAATAATTAGAATAAATACATGTTCATGAAGGAATTATTCATGGGCAACTTCAATCAAATGAGCTACAATTTCTGGATTTGATAACGTTGAAATATCACCTAATTGATCCTCTTCACCTGCCAATATCTTTCTCAAAATTCTTCTCATAATTTTACCAGATCTAGTCTTTGGTAAATCATTAACTAACAAGATTAATTTTGGAGCTGCAAATGGACCAATTTCCTTACGAACAGTTAAAACTAACTCCTTCTTCACTTCGTTACTGTTTTTAGATTTATCCTTCAATGAAACAAATGCAGCTACTGCTGAACCGGTTAATTCATCGGGGAATCCAACAACAGCACTCTCTGCAACTAATTGATGTTCAATCAATGCACTTTCAATCTCAGCTGTTGATAAACGATGACCACTGACATTGACAACATCATCAACACGTCCCAAGATCCAAAAAAATCCATCTTTATCTCTAGCGGCACCATCACCGGTGAAATAATAACCTTTAAATGGTCTTAAATAAGTGTCTAAAAACCGATCATAATCATTCCATACAGATCTCAGCATTGAAGGCCATGGATTACGAACACATAATACTCCCTCGACACCATTACCTTTCAATTCTTCACCGGTAACTGGATCTAATATGACCGCATCAATACCAAAGAAGGGGAATGACGCCGATCCAGGCTTGGTTGGTGTTACTCCAGCTAATGGAGCTATAATATGAGACCCGGTTTCAGTTTGCCAATAAGTATCACAAATATGAGCTTTACCTTTGCCAACAAATTCATTATACCATTCCCAAACTTCAGGGGCAATAGGTTCACCAACGGAACCAAGAGCTCTTATCGAGGATAAATCATGATTAACAACATATTTGGAACCTGCTCTTTTCAATAATCTTAATGCAGTTGGAGCAACATAGAATTGAGTGACTTTATACTTGTCAACTATATCCCAATACCTTGAATAATTAGGGTAAGCAGGGGTACCTTCAAAGACCACAGTGGTGGCACCATTCAACAATGGACCATACACAACATAAGAATGACCAGTGATCCATCCAACATCTCCAGCGGTAAACAAGATATCATCTGGATGGACATCAAATACATATTTTGTTGTTAATAAGGCACCTAACAAATAACCAGCAGTGGTATGTTGTATACCTTTTGGTTTCCCAGTGGAGCCTGAAGTGTACAACAAGAATAAAGAATCTTCAGATGATACGGCAACTGGTGGTGTATATGGTGTATATTTGATAATCTCTTCATGCCACCATAAATCTCTTCCCTCGATCCATGGAATGTGACTATTACCAGTTCTCTTGAAAACCAAGACATTGGAGACTTGTGGACAATTCTTCAAAGCTTCATCAACGATTTTCTTGGTTTCAATAATTTTACCACCACGTTTACTTTCATCAGCAGTGATGACAATCTTTGAATTGGCATCATTGATACGATCTCTTAATGAAGATGAGGAAAAACCTGCAAATACAACGGAATGAATTGCACCAATTCTAGTGATAGCCATCAATGTTATGATAGCTTCTGGAATCATTGGTAAATATACGGCAACGGTATCACCTTTTTTAACACCCATTTCTTTCAAGATTTGAGCAACTTGACAAGTTTGTTTCAATAATTCTCCATAAGTTAAAGTGTAACCTTCATTTGGTTCATCAGCTTCATAAATGATGGCCAGCTTGTCTGGGTTAGCCAATGCGTGTCTATCAACACAATTATAAGAAGCATTCAATTCACCACCCAAGAACCATGCAGCAGGGTCTGACGTGACTTTGTCAAATCCATTGACATTTGCAGGATAACGCAGATGCGTAAAGGGTTTTGACCAAGATAATAACTCTGACCCCATTTTACCGAAGAATTCTTGTGGATCCTCGATACTTTGCTTATACAATTGCAAATATTGATCAAAATTTTTCAAAAAGGGAGTGGAAGGGTGTCTCTCCAAGAACCCCAGTGGAGGTGGGAGCAGGGAGTCATGTAAATTGTGGTTGTTTTCTTGATGAGGCATGTTTGTTGTCATAATGAAAGAGCGCTAAAAACCAAAACAAGGGTCTTGTATCCTTTATATATATATGATACAGGTAGATAGATAGCTAGATATGGGTATATGGGTATGACCTGTCTTTGTCATATATATGTGTAGAAATCCTTTAAACCTTTTTTTTGTGTCTCTGGTGCAAATTGTTGTGTAACGCGAGCGATGCCAGACAAAATGTTGTACCCACAGAGAAGAGGGGAACGGGCCAGAGATCATCTGTTTTGGGTGCTGTGTAAACCTCAGACCACTATATCTCTATAGACTGGACAACGCTATATATATATACGATTTGATATATCTATCTATCTATCTATATATATATATAAAAGGAGTGGGCACGGCCATGACAGACACACAACACTAGTGCTACTTGTACAATACAATATATACATATACAGATATAGGCATAGAGATATAGTGATACAGATATAGTGATTTAGATACAGTGATATAGATATATATACACACATCGCACACCCAGGAGATCATATCATACGAGTGATATCCTTCACCCGGTGCAAAGGATATAAATATCCTTGTACCATATCTGCGTATAATAGATAGATGTCTAGATACATAGACATGACACTACTTTGTAACTGTTTATAAGCCACTGCTACCATAAACCTTGCACCTATAGCTATAGCCCATCTATATACATATATATGTGTATCACTATATATCCATATCTACATCTATACAACTATATATGGTGTTGCACCATAAGATGAGGCTATACACAGCCCACAGACTTCCTATTGCAGTAGAATGACCAAATTGGGCATTCTAAATAGACAAGAGGAAGAAAAAAAATTAATCACCAAAGAGATTCAGACAAAAGTCTATTTATATCTTCTTGAATATTTCACAGATATACATACCTAGTAATATCTATATATTGCAACTCAAAGACAGAAGGCACTTGCTCTTACTCTAGTTTCTTACCACACAAGCTTTTTGTCATCAAAGAAACTACATTCCGGTGTCTATATTCTCATTTGCTTTTTTTTTTTCTTACCCTTGACGTGTATCAAAACATAATATATAAGATATCAAATCTGAAACAAAAGATACCACAATATAACATATAACCAACAATGATATCATTATCAAAATTGATAATATTGATAATATCAATATGTCATATCTCATTTGCTGAAAAATATTTGAAATCAAGTTCGCTTTTAACATGTATGGAGAATTCTCAATTAACTTCATCTTATTTTGATGTCAAGTTTACCCCAGCAGATAATACCATTAATTTTGATATTACAGCTATATCAACTATTAGTGATAAAATTGTTGCCCATTATGAAGTTATTATTTATGGTATCACTTTCGTCACTGGTGATATCAAATTGTGTTCTTTAGGTTATGCTTCACTTTGTCCCTTAGCTGCTGGTCATATCGATGTCAATTCTGATTATAAATTAACAGAAAGTATAAGTATCCCCGGTATTGCATACACTATACCAGACTTAGATGCCAAGGTTAAAGTTATTGTATATTCAATTTCAGATTCGTCAACTCCATTAGCATGTGTTGAGGCCATTTTATCAAATGGTAAAACTGTTCAAACTAAATATGCTGCATGGCCTATTGCTGCCATTTCCGGTTTAGGTTTAATCACCTCTGGTGTCATTTCAATAACTGGTCATTCAAATACCGCGCTGCATATTGCTTCGAATTCTTTATCATTGTTTATTTATTTCCAAGGAATAGCAATCACTTCACTGATGGCTGTATCTAGAGTACCTCCAATTGCTGCATCGTGGGCTCAAAATTTTATGTTTTCATTAGGTATTATCAAAGCTGGTGTCTTACAATCAATTGCTAATTGGTATGTACAATCCACTGGTGGTTCTTCCACTTCAATTTTGGCAAATAAAGATGTATTAAGTATATCTGTACAAAAGAGAGATCTTATTTCAGGAATCACCGATTCTCTTTATAAGAGAGCAAGTGTGTCGACTGATTCTAAATATACTGATAATTTAGATGATACTAAATTATATTCAACAGATGAAACAAGTTCATCTTTAAATTCTAAAATTTTGGTCTTGAGAGGTATTCAAAGAGTTGCATATTTAGCAGGAATTGAAATCACCGATATATTTGTTACTGGTATAAGTTTCTTCTTATTCTTTGGATTCATTGTCTTGGTTATCTTGTTTTTGTTTAAAGGTCTTATTGAATTATTGATCAAAACTAATGCCATGAAGGAGGGGAAATATGGAGAATATAGGAAACATTGGTCTTCAATAACAAAAGGTGTCTTGTACCGTTTAGCATTATTGGCATTACCACAAATAAGTCTCTTGTGTCTTTGGGAATTAACTGTGAGAGATTCTTCCGGTTGTATTGCCCTTGCAGTTTGCTTCTTGGTTATATTTGTTGGATTGTTATTACAAGCTGCTATAAGATTATTTTTTGTTGCAAGAAATTCTATAAAATTATACAAGAATCCAGCATATTTATTATTTGGTGATGCTAAAGTCTTGAATAGATTTGGATTCTTGTACGTTCAATTTAGAGCTGATAAATATTTTTGGATTTTCCCAGTGTTAATTCATCATTTTGTTAGATCTTTATTTGTTGCTGTGGTACAATCAAATGGTAAAGTTCAATCAGTACTTGTATTTGCCATTGAATTGATTTATTTTGGCTTGCTTTGTTGGCAAAGACCATATATGGATAAGAGAACAAATGTTTTCAATATTTTCATAGCCACTGTGAATTTATTAAATTCAATTTTCTACTTGTTTTTTTCAAATATCTTTGGTCAACCTTCAGTGGTTTCATCAGTAATGGCTATTGTATTATTTGTATTGAATGCTGTTTTCAGTTTCATTTTGTTAATTTTCACAATTGTTACATGTGTATTGGCTTTTGTTTACAAGAACCCAGATACAAGATATCAACCAATGAAAGATGATAGAGTTTCATTTTTACCAAAGACAGAAGGTACAGAAAAGGAAGATGATTTAGAATTGATGGCATTGGGAGCTACTGCAATGAGAGGTCATGATAGAAACTCTATGATGATTGACAATTCCAAACCAAATGATCAATTGACATCATTAGATGATGAATCCGGTTCCATTTCATTGAATCAAAAGGAAACTCCATATTCTCATTTACCAACGAATAGTATGGAAAGTTTCAACACAAGAGATCGTGAAAATTCACTTAATAGTATGTCTAATCCTATTGTTCCAACAAGTGTTGTTGGTGGTAGTAGTACTAGAGGAGGATTGTATGGGAATAGAGAAGATACATCGTATCAAGGGTATCAACAATCAACAAATGATCAAAGGAAAGGTTATGGCAATGATTATAATAGAGGAATAAGGTGGAATTGAGGTTTGTATGAAAAAGCTAGCTAGTTGGAGAAGAGAAGAATGAAAAATTTTGTTTTGTTACATTTTGTTTTGTATTTTCAATAAAAATAACTATTATATCTATGTTGTATATACGTTTATCTAAATTTATCTAAATCTATAAAAGACTGATTATTTAAGAGCTTTCTGAATGGTATGCGAACCAATCGATTTGATCTTTTAAAGCTTTTTGTCCAGCATATCTAATATATCTGTCTGAATAATCACCTTTAACAGCAAATCCATGGGTTACACCACTGAATAATGTCATTTCAAATGGAACTTTAGTCTTCAAGACTGCTTTTTCAGCTTCTTGTCTTGATTCTAATGGGAACATAACATCATTCTCTGCTGCTGAGACGAGTAAAGGTTTAGTAACCAGTTCATATTCTGGAGTTTCACTTAATGAAGGATGTGCTATTGCTCCACAATCGATTAATCCAGTTGATGATAATTGTTGTAAAGTGTACTTGGCACCATAGCAATAACCAACAGATGCAACGAATTTTGGTTTCAATTGTTGATGCAATTTAGCCAAATAAGCATCGATCTTAGGTTTAGTGACTTCACTAGTTCTTTCACTGACAAATTTAAGAATTTGATCGTAATTCCAACCAGGTTGCAGAGCTTCACCACCAAGAATATCTGGTACAACGACGTAATAACCTTCTTTGGCAAACACATCGGCAATCAATTGTAAATTCTTGAATTTTGGTCCATAAATATCACTCAAGAGTACGATAACTTTAACATTGGTTGACCGGGTACCTGCGATATAACTGTCTAAACCAAAAATTGATTCAAAAGTACCAGAGGGGGTACCCTCGTGGAATGCGAACGGTAAGCAACAAGTTGACATGAGTGAAGAACTGGTATACGTTTATATGAATATACACACATACATATATTTTATTCCCCTATTTTGAGAGACTTCGTTGGAATATTTATAACCTAATTGATAGTTACCCCGAACTAGTCAGACAGCCCCAGTTTAGGTGTTAGTGGTGTTGTAAAGACCTAACGCCGATCGGCTGTCGGATTTTCCATTTTTAATTACGCCAATCTCGAATAGTGAATATACTAGTATATAGTGCAAGTGCAATTGAACAAAAATATTCGGAAATAACCAATTGAAAAGAATATGGTGCCTGATTGTTGTTTACAATACAGTTTCCATAAGGGTTCACCTAAAGGTGAACATCGTGTTTACTGTGGTCTTGATACTTATGTAACTGGTAAATTAGATTCGAAAAAAGTTATTGTATGTTTCACGGATATATTTGGGAATCACTTCAGCAACATGTTGTTACTAGCGGACAGACTTGGTGAACTAGGCGACTACTTAGTCTTAGTCCCGGACATTCTCTTGGGTGATCCAGTATCCTTGGACCTGAAACATTTGAACGAATGGAGGCCAAGACATACTCCGGAAATAACCACTCCTGTTGTATTAAATTTCTTGAAAAGTTTGAAACTGGAACAAAATCCACAATTCATCGGCAGCATTGGTTATTGCTTCGGTGCAAGATTTGCAATCCAAGGAGTGTTTGAAGATGGATTGATCGATGCCAGTTGTATCGCGCATCCATCAATCAAGGATAACGATTTTTACAAAAGTGTTACCAAACCATTACTTATCAGTGCTGCTGAAATCGATAAGGCATTCCCATCCGAGGACAGACATACAGTGGAAGATATCTTGATGAAGAATAAAGTCCGTTTCCAATCAACTTTGTTTCAAGGAACTTCACATGGATTTGCAGTCAAGGGTGATTTCAATAATCCTGATGTGGTTTATGCTGCTAATAAATCACTGCAGGATCATGTTGATTGGTTCAACCGTTTCGCCAACAACACCAGGTCTTGATAACTAGCCCCCCTTTAGTTCTTTTTGTCTTGTCCCCAATCACTCGATAATAACAGGCCTAAAATGATGTATAGATTTTTTTTTTTACAAATCAAACTTTTAAAATAAAATAAACGAAAACTGAACCAGTATATAGCATTATAAAATAAAAGATGTTAAAAGAAATAAACTATACGGGAAATGATCTCTTCATTCCCCAATTCTTATACAAGTCTTTTTTCTCCCTCTTGACCAACAACTTCTTGGGATTTAAAAGGATTTGAAAAAATAAACTCTTCAGAATATTGATAACGATTGTAAAAAATGATGAATTTAAATAGACAAAATAATATTAAAATTGACAATTCTTACTCTTGTCCAAAACCAAGTGTTTCTTCAACAGCCAATGTCAATTTTTGTTTCAAACTGGCATAATCCTTATATGGAGGTAAATCAACTCTATTGAAACATGTATGTGATTTTGGTAATTGATTTGATTCACCAGCTTTTTCAATGGTAAATCTTCTCGGCCCATCAGATCCTTGTAAATCTTTGAAACCATTAACTGGAATTCTCGAAGTACCTGTGGTAAATTGTAATAATCTCGCCTTTTGTTCACTGTCCCATTCTTTGATACATTTCCAAAACCATTGAATAACCTCATCACTTTCTTGATAGCCTCTATAATCGGTATGTTTCTTCCAATCTTCAACATCGATTTCAGCTAATCCACCAATCAATAACTCCAATTCTCTTTCATCAAAAACATTCACCAAATCTTGTGGAATCAATTCATTGAATCCATCAATGAATGCCTTGAATTGCTCCTTAACTCTTTCAGAAATTCTCCATTCCGTGATCTTCTCAACATATTCACGTTTATTTTCTTCAGTAACTTCGATATCTCTACCACCTGGAATCAAATCAATTGTAACAATCTCACCAAATCTATCATCTTCTGCACTAAAAGTCAACTCTAACACATCCGTGATATCATTATCAACGACCCATTTCAATGATCTATAAAATTCAGCATCAACACCTTCCATATCTTGCAATACAACCTTCTTATGTAACATCATCTTATATAATGCACCAACAAAGAATGCATCTAAAAATCTTCTATGGAAAACACCTAATCCAACAACTCTTCCAATAAATTTGAAATAATTCAAATGTTCTGGATTGACACCGGAATTTGGATTAATTTGTAAAGTATAATTATCATGAGATGAGTATTCAAACAAACAATAAAATGGGTTAAACATATCATGAGATAACAAAAAGAAAAATTCTCTTGAAACACCTCCATAATCCAAACCTTCTTCACCATCGAATTTGATCATTAATCTCTTTTTCAAATCTTCTGGGGTTTGTCTCATTATTTCCTGGTATGAATCTTCAAAGATATGAGATCTTCTAACTTTTATATGACATTGACCTGGTAAAATTCTTAATGCAGGTTGAGATCTGAAATAAATAACTTTTCTTCTGAAATCACGTTTATATTGAGGAACGTTTTGATCCAAAGATGAAGGTAATCTTGGATCATCCCATGTAGTAGTCTTTGTGTTATGATCCACAAAATACACTCTGGCAGTATTGGTCAATCTCATTTCCCAACCAGAAGGTAATGGACCCAATTGGGAGACCGGTTGTTGTTGAATAGTTGTGTTAGAACCAACTGTTCTAATGTATTGTTGTCTTCTTGGATCGACCCAAGTTGTTGTTCTTGTATTATGATCAACAAAATATGGTCTTCCCTCAGTTGTCAATCTTTGCTCCCAACCAGAAGGTAATTCTCCAAGACCAGCTGTTGTAGAACCAGAGGCAGCCATTGACATCGCAACTCCTGGATTTACTGCAGGTGTTGCTGAATTGGATGATGTCTGCACCGTTACAGCAGGTGAACTAGCAACAGGTGAAGCCGGTGTCTCACCAGGCAAAGTTCTACCTCTATGTTGTCTTCTCTCCTGCTCAGTGACATTGTTTCTTTGTTGACCTCTTTCACTTTCTGACTGATTCAATGTGGGTCTCTTCCATGTTGTTGTTCTGGAATTATGATCTACGTAATATGTTCTACCAAAATTATCGGTACGACGTTCAAATCCAGGCGGTAATCTACCAAATTGATCCTCGAATGATGAATATTGTCTGGTCAGATTTGATTGATTATTAGGGGCACTTGGGGTATTGGCGGAAGGGGGAGGAGCCCCTGGGGCTGGTGCCACTGGAACTGGTCTATTACCGTTGCTACTTGATGTTGTTCTGGAAGAGGTTGCTTGGGACAGTTGTGCCCCAATTGAAAGACTGAGAATCAATTGACCACTGACTTCCAAATTATCATTGGATCTCTTTAATGGTACCGTTGTGGTTTCTTCAACACTCCCAATAGATGAAAAATCAAGCACTTGTCCAACCCTTAAATTGATGACACCTAAAAATCCCTGATCCTTCTTTTTGAACTTCTTTTGATCGAAAACTTGTACTACCAAAATGGAGTTTTCATTGGCATTGAACACATATGACTCATTCCAAAATGGGTTTAAAGTTCTTTTCGCGGCTGTGGTTGACTTGGTTTGAGATCCATCAATGGTCAAAACTGCGAACGGATCCGGAGATCTGAAAACATCTCTTTTATATAGCGATTCTGCACCGATGATCTTTACAGTGATCTTAGTTTGACCTGACATTGTTCTTCAATAGATAATTAGGACGAATCTATGTGCTGTATCTCAAAACTTCTCTTTTTTATGAAATATACAACAGCAATTAAATGCAGAAACACTGGCCAGCGAATGTATGAATAAAATGTCAATTGTATTATTTCCTGATGAGCTCCAATTAACTGAATATAATCAATCAATCGATTAACAGAATCAAGGAATGAATAGACAGACAATAGATGACAAATTATCCAAATCTGTTTAATTTCCTGAGTGATGACAAAATTTAAATTTTAAAAATTTAAAAGAAAAACCTCTGATCATTTTTTTCCACCACAAGTTCAGCAGTGGGCTTTTTTAACCTATTTACACACGACTACCCTACACCAACAATAGCAATATATAATCCAGATATGGCACAAGTATGGATGGAGAGCGTTCAGTGATAGGCCACTCTTCATCGTCATTCATATGTTCCTTAGGTGATGACGAGCTTATAGAGTTCATCAACAAGCTCAGCCAAGACCGGAAACTGAAGCTGGAACTGGAACTGGAACTAGCCCAGGTCCACACAAATGTTGCAACGGATGTGGATACTGACCCTGACGAGTCACATAATCAGACAGATGTCGATACAGAAGATGACTCGCAAATGACTCACAAACGGATACTTCCCTCCAGTCCAGTTATCCTGTTAACAGCTGTTAACAATGATGTTAAGCATGAAAGTCATAGGGAAGTTGTAAATCTTACAAGTGATGAGCCCGCTTCTACTAGTGATGTGGTGCTAGGATCTATCACCTTGGCACAAGGGAGGCTGCCAACGGAAACTCAGGTTGAGGAACTTCAATTTGGAGACTATGAGACTTATTTCAAAGAGAAAAAGTTGAAACAACTGAAAGCTGATCTGGACTATAAAGAATGGGACGAAGATAGAAGAAGGAAACTGGGCGATGATGAGTTTACTTATCCACCTTTATTTCGAAATTGCACCATCTACGTTAATGGAAGAACTGATCCTGATATCTTGCAACTTCATAAATTGATTGTTTTACATGGTGGTACGTTTTTACATTATTTGGGAGCAAAAGGAAATGCGACTCACATCATAGCGAGCAAGTTAACACCGAAAAAGCACATAGAATTCAGAAACTACAAGGTGGTCCGTCCAGATTGGATCGTCGATAGCATTGCTCGAAGAAAGCTTTTGCCCTGGATGGACTACCAAATTATCAATGTTGAGTTTGGGCAAAAGAAGTTACAATTCGTACGACCTGAAAATGATGATGTGGCTGTTAACAATTCCGACCAACAAGCTGATGAATTTGAGATAGCTCCACCTACACAGGGTGAGCACGCGGAAGAAGGAGACCTACTTCAAAGAGATAACAATTTCATCGACGATACAAGAATAGTTGATGCGAAACATCCTGATTTTTTGAAAAACTTCTTTTCGAAATCAAGGCTACACCATCTCAGCGCCTGGAAGTCAGATTTGAAATTCGAGTTTTTGCAAAAAGCTTTACAGAAGTATACCTCTGGTAATTTGACTAATCGATTGAATATTCCAAAACTGGATCTCCAACGAACAATTTTCCATGTAGACTTTGATTGTTTTTTTGCAACAGCTTCCTCATTAAACAATTCGAAAGTCGACAATACCAAGGACCCCATAGCTGTCGCCCATGGTGGCGGAAATGCGGACATAGCCAGTTGCAATTATGTTGCGAGAAGGCATGGTGTGAAAAATGGAATGTGGGTGAGCCAAGCAAAGAAATTATGTCCGAATTTGGTTTGCCTTGATTACAACTTTGATCAGTATGAAAACATTTCTCGAATGTTTTACGATTTCATGATTAACTTGAATTGCGATTCCGTACTTCCTGTTTCTGTAGATGAAGTTTTGTTGGATGTTACAAACTTGTGTCATAATGATGATGAAAAAATACTGGAGTTGGCCCGCAATATCAGGGAAGAAATATATGAAAGAACTAGATGCACTGTAAGTGTCGGTGCTGCTTGTAATGTGTTGTTGGCAAAGTTATCCCTAAGAAAATCAAAGCCTGATGGATTTTTCCATTTGTCTACTTCAGACGATGTCGATGAGTTTTTAAAAGATGTTCTTATCAGAGATTTCCCTGGAGTGGGATACAGTATTTCAAATAAGTTGGAAAAAGAGTTGGGCTTACAAGATATCAAAGTCGGTACTTTGAAAAGAGTCGATCAGGAGAAATTGATCCATCTCTTTGGTATTAAAACGGGGACCAAGTTATATGAGTATGCGAGAGGAATCGACAATACAGATATCAACATTTCAAACAATCTTGCCGATTTCACAAGGAAAAGCGTTTCAATAGATGTCAATTGGGGAATCCGATTTGACAATATAACACAAGTTGATCAATTTTTGTTGAACTGCGCTAAGGAAATGCATTCTAGATTGCTCAAGATCAAAATGGTAGGTTCATCAGTGACTTTAAAATTGGCGAGACGTGCATCTTCCGCTCCAATAGACCCTCCCAAATACATGGGAATGGGTAAATGCGATTTTGTGACAAAAAGTGCAAGATTTGGTGTTGCTACAAGAGAAATTGGTTTGATTTCAAGCGAATGTAAATCAATTTATCGAATTCTCAATGTCCCACCTGAGGAGTTGAGAGGGGTTTCTATTCAGATTACCCATTTGGTCGATGATGCTTCAATGGAGAAGCAGCTACGAAACCAAAGAAAACTTCCATTCTCAACAATGAATAAAACACAATTCTTAGCGGAGGCAGCTACCAAGGCCTCCAACAAAGACGTTGACCTAGATGTTAATAACAACATTGTTATTGACTCATCCCCCATTGTATTGAGAAGTCAGCCCAAATATGATGATAGCAGGCAGTATGAGGTGCCCAGTGATGTTGATAGTAGTGTGTTGAGAGCTTTACCAAACGATATACGGGAAGTTATCGAAAGGAAAAAGCTGATGACGAACGTTCCTGTTGTACCAATACCAGCACAATCACAAATTGACTGGGAAGTTTTCAAGCTGTTGCCCAAGGAAATTCAAATGGAGTTGAAATCCGAATTGAACAGACGTGAAATTCCCGTTTTAAACAAACCATCTGAAACTATTTCAGTTTCTCGTTTAAAAAAAAAATCACCAAAGGGGAAGTTCCATATGCAGCCCGTGTTTGCCAAACATGGTGATGAACCGAAAGCTGTGCGAGTGATATCTCCTTCAAAAAAGCTGTATTCTCCAAGAAAGAGAACTAAGTCCAGAGGCGGGTCACCCGTTGCTGTCAATTTAGAGGATTTGGATATTGACGAGGATGTATTGGACGAGCTTCCTTCTTTTGTGCGCCGAGATTTGATTGCTGATTTGAAAGGTCAACGACAGATACAGAATGATAGAATTATAGAGAAGGAAATATATGAAAAGTTGGAAATTGAAATTGACAATGATTTAAATCAAACAAAGCCAAAGAGGAAAATTCAATTGACGAAAACTCTATTTAATGAAATAACGAGTTATGACCAAAACAAACCAAAGTTTCTACAACATGATTGTTTCAAAGATGTTAAACAGGAACTAATAGAATGGGTTTCTACAACTATAAGAAGCGGTCCTAATGATGATGAGATGGTTGCATTTATCATTTTTATAACCAATTTGTTGGAAAACAGTTTGAGCAACTGTATAAACTATTTAAAGATAATCAATTCAACCATTGGAATAGAATCCTCAATACTTCAATTAAATGATAGGGATGAAGGTGTTGTAACATGGAGGAAAATGCTCGAGAATGTCAAGGCTATAATAGACAATAAAGGTTTCGAAAGACATATTACTTACAACCTCAATGACTGAAATTTGTATATTTTATCAGTTTTTAATTTCAAAAAAAAAGTTTATTGGAATACCCATCCTACATATTAAATTAACAGTAAAACAAAAACCTTCACCAGACAATCAAAGACGTTTAAGCTTGGATGATTCTTACAGTGTTGGTGTGACCAAGACCTTGTGAGAAACCTTGGACGGTAACGATTAAATCACCTTTCTTCAAGATACCTAATTCAATGGCTTCAGCAACACCGTATTGCAATCTGTGTTCAACATCCTCTTCCCATTTGGCAGCTCTTGCATCTGAGTATACAAATGGATAGACACCACGATACAAATGTGAGTATTTAGCAGCCTTATCGTTTCTGGTAATCATCAAAATTGGACAATCTGGTCTGTATTTTGAACATAATCTTGCACTGGTACCTGAAGTTGACAAGACAACAATGGCCTTGGCACCGCTATCAACTTGAGCAGCAACTGCGGCAGCAGCAATAGTTTCAGTAGTGTCAGTTGGGTAAGGAGTTAATTCTCTCAATTCTTGGTATGTGGTACCGTAAGCAACGGCTTTTTCAGCTAATAAAGCGGTGTGATGCATCATACTGACAGCTTCGACTGGATATATACCTTTGGCAGTTTCACCTGACAACATAACACAATCAGCACCGTCCAAGATGGCGTTACCGACATCTGAAACTTCAGCTCTGGTTGGTCTTGGGTTATATGTCATTGATTCCAACATTTGGGTAGCACAAATAACTGGTTTACCAGCCAAGTTACATTTGGCAATCAATTGTTTTTGAACGACAAAGACTTCTGGTGCTGGGATTTCGATACCTAAATCACCTCTAGCAACCATAACACCATCAGTAGCCTTCAAGATTTCATCAAAGTTGTTAACACCTTGTCTGTTTTCAATCTTGACAATAATTTGGATTTCCTTACCGGCTTCACCCAAGACTTTTCTGATACTGTGAACGTCGTCAGCAGTTCTGATGAATGAAGCAAAAATCATATGAACACCATTCTTAACACCAAATTGTAAATCAGCTTTATCTTTTTCTGACAAAGCTGGCAAATCAACATCAGTGTTTGGCAAGTTAACACCTTTATGAGAACAAATCTTACCAGCGTTGAAAGATTTAACTTTCAAAGTTGAGTCATTGACAACTTCTAAAACTTCGAATGACAAGACACCGTCATCGATGTAAATAATTCTACCTGGAGCAATAACTTTGGTAATGTTCTTGTAATCAATAAACATGATTTTATCATCTGAACTCTTCAAGTATTTTTCATCGGTGGAGAAGATCATTTCGTGACCAGCTGGAATTGGGTAGTCTACTTCATCACGTGTGGTACCAGTTCTAATTTCTGGACCTTTGGTATCTAAGGCAATTGCTAATGGTCTACCTGGGTATAATTCCTCAGATTTTCTTGCGTTGTCAATGACAGATTGGTGGTATTCATATGAACCATGGGAGAAGTTCATACGGACAATGTTTAAACCAGCTTTTCTCAATTTGACCAAAACTTCTGGATCATTGGTTTTTGGACCAATGGTACCAATGATTGACGAACGTCTGAAATTTCTTTCTGGAGTATGTGTTGGGTCAATGGAAGTTAACCAAGCAATTCTATTTGGAGCCATCTTTGTTGAAAATTATAAGCAGATATATATTAATAAAGCTAATTATTGATAAGTAGATTAAAATGTGAAAAATGATAAGTTGAGCATAACAAAAACTATTTATACGGTAAATTGGATTCCGGCCGCCGTTGGTAAAAATTCAAAAAAAATTGCTGCTGAAAATTTTTTTGGTGTAAAATGTTCATCACCTGTACATTATTAATTGTTAAACCATCTGATGGTTTTTCCATTGTTTGTTTTTTTTGGGCTTTTGGCTGTTTTTTTTTACTATTCGGGTAAGACATACGTAGAGTGTGTGTGTGGGCCTCCGCTTTCAGATAGTAAGTGGAGCAGACAGTTTTCAAGTGGATCCGTAGAGAGAGTAATACACGGAGCTAATGACAAATGGAAGATGTAATGGTTGAAGATTTAGAAGCATCATCAGATGGTGAATGTCGTCTTGTCAACTGAGGGAAAAAAATAAAATAAAATAAAACTGAAAACCTTCCACTGCGGTTAAAGCACAGGTGTTCACACGTCATCAGTTCTTACACGGTTAGATTTCATCTGTGTTATTTAAGGCAGCTCTCGTATTATAGGACACCTATAATTGACTGTAAACGTGTTGCTGGAATGAAAGGTTAATAACTTATTGAACCGTTCACCTTATCAAACTGTATACTGCTGAAATACGATGGTGGTTTGATAGTTTCAACATCGTGAAGTAAAACGGTGATCCTGAACAAGGATTTGATGGTTGTGCTGTAGCTCCATTGTTGCAATTGCTATCAGATGGTGAATCAAAATTGATTTACTGTGAACGACTCTTTTTGCGCCTTAATGGAAAGATAAGATAAGATAAGCATGAGAATAAGAATCATTGATCTTGGGGAGACATTGTGAAATTGAAGATCAGTCCATTGCACCAGCCTCTGCCATCCTATAATTCATCTTCGATCGGGGATATTAAAAAATCTTTGAACCTGCAGATGCCAGTCACGCTTTCTCTATAAAGGTAGCGTGTTCTTTTCGACAAATCGTCGCTGTTGAACTTTTCAGAATTACGCCTTTGATAAATGGAACAGCCTTTCAAATCCATGAGGCATTCTTTTCAGGCCAGATCATTACTCAACAGCAGCGCGGGAATTCCAACATGTAGCGGAACCTCCTTATTGGTTCTCTTCTATATTACATTAATGAACAGCAAAGTCTGCACGTAAGATCGACCAGCTTTTTTGTCATGAGAGTGTTATTCAACCCCGCTTAATCACCATTTTGTTCGTCTTCCGGACACGGTCCTTGATAGTTTTTGATCACAATTATTTTCGCTTTTTAATGATGCTTCAATTATATAAATTAATTATCTAGTTTTTATATAAGATTTATAAGGTTTACTCAAAAAACCATGCACTAGAAAGAAAATGTCATTGAGATCAAACAGTCTGCGTTCTTCAGCTTTCCAATTTGACAAATATGGTTAAGCTGGCAACGTATCATTCTCCTTTAGTTCTTAACCCGTTCGTTTGGCTTCCAAGTCCTAAAATTGGCTCCTTGAAGATCTCTTCTCCCTCCCGAAGGGACAATATTTCACATATTATTCGTTCCAGGGACGCTACCTTTACTGTCACTAGTATTATGGTCTGCTGATCACTTGTATGAAGGAGGCAATTTTCATGCAAGCAAAAGCATAGAAGTTTAAATACAAAGACACTGCGACAAAACTCTATTCACCAAAATTAAAAATCTATAAAATCCCAAAATAACGAAAACTTCAACCCTTTTCAACTGAAGCCAAGCCATCTTCCAGCAATTGTAATTGTAATTTTTGAACCCGGTCATCGTGGTAGCTCTTCAAAATGAACGCAAAACTCAACAATACTGAGAGTCCTGCCAATCCAACACCGACATACATTGCAGCTCTATATCCATCCAATGTGGATCCTCCTTGTTTCGTAATATATGCATCAGCAGTACCACCCATACCTAGGCCAATACTCATCGAGTAATTTACAACAGTTGAAACTATTGACCCAGCCAGTCCTTGATCTTCAGGAGGAAGATAATCCGATAAAGATATTGCAGCTGAGGGGAAACTCATATCCATTCCAAAGGCAAGTAGAAACATAGCTGCAAAAATCATCTTGTAATACGTTTGATGGGCAGGTGTGAATGCAAGCATAACAATTCCAATGAAGAATCCAATCATGGAACAAAACACGAGAATTTGAGCTCTGACATACTTACCGATAGTAAATGAGGCAACCATTGCCGCAAATATCCCCATTATCAACAATGGAAGCATATGGGCAGCTGTCGAGATTGGTGTATAATTCTTGATATTCAACATAAAACTCCAATAGTAGAAGATCCATATACCAAATGAGCTCCATCCCAAGAAAATAATACTCAAAAGAGTAGCAACATCTTTTTTGAAAACAGCATGCGGTAATAATGGATATTTGATGACTCTCAGCTCCAAATAAAAAAAACTGACAATTAATATTACACTCACCACTAATAAAACAATAATGTACGCATTAGACCAGCCAGCTATAGGTGCCTGATTCCAAACAAAATTGAAAAGCACCAAACCAGAAATTCCAACACCAGAACCAATCCAATCCATAGGTCTTCTGTGAGCCATTTCATTCATCGAAATAATTCTTTCCAATTCAGCAGGTTGTTCACCAGATTCCCCACGTTCCATTTCTAACATCATTTGAGGCGTCACATCGGGCACTATGTAATAGCTTATAACTGCAAGAAGTGCCAATACAATAGCAAGTAACCAGAACGCCCAGGGCCACCAATACAATTGACCCACAATTCCAGCAAATAGTGCTCCTAATGAGGCGCCAGTTGGGGCTTGTAAAGCATAAACACCAAACACTATATTTTTCCTCAATCCCGTCTTGTATATTAAACCTAATATGCCTAATCCACAGGGAAACGACATGGCGAACCCCAACCCTTGAAATGCTCTACAAACAATAAAAACTCAACAGATTTTGAGTAATAGGAGAAGCCAGCTATCAAAGACCAAAAACACAGCAATGCATATCCGATCAAAAAGACCTTTTTCAATCCATAAATATCACCTAATTTTCCACTAACCATAATGAACGTACCCACTGCTAAGGGGAACAGTGCCAGGAACCATGATTTTTGCCCAGGTGTGATATTGTCAAAACTGTCTCCTATTATATTCATCAAAGCCTGACATTGTTGAATTCCACATTGATTCAAAAATTGGCACATGGATATAATGAAGACAACTATGATCTCTTGAGTCGCATTTTTGAGTATCAATGGCCTTGGCTCCATCTATTTTGGCTGAGAGCAATACTACTCTTTATCGTAGCGATACTTTCTATCATACTCCGCCGAAAAATAAAAAATAAAAAAATTATACAAAAAAAGTTAGTAATTTATTAGTGATTTTTTGGTTTTTAGCTTTTCGGTTTGGCGGCTCAGATTCAATTTTCCGTATCTTATATTGCATAATCTTTCATGTTGACAAATGAAAACATATCTACTTCTTTCAGATCATTGCTGTATTATCCTAAGTTCAATTGGGTCTTTTGAACTTTCTTCACCCAGTGTTTTATATAGATGTTATGATCACACACAATTCAGTGAGCCTTGTTAAAAATTTCGTTAAAAAAAAGCTTCTTAATAGATGTACCGTGCGTGACCCTTAAGGGTTTTATTGTTTTCAAGCTGAAACAAGGTTAGTAAAATGGAACTCCAGCTAAAGCTTTAGCCAAGGTCTTAAGGTAGGATGGGTACAGATGTCATGCTGGGTTAACAGGAGTTGTGGAACGGGCTGTCCCATTTCTATTCGTCATAGATATATAGTGTATTTCATTTCTTTGGGCAAAGAAAGCAAAAAAAAAACAACTTTTGTTCTGATAAAAAGCCAAATGCAAAATATGCTCAAGGGGCAAAGAATGTTGAATGAATCTCAAACAAAGTCTAGAGATTAGCTTGGCAAGTCAAAAGACGGCATTCACCCTATAGAGGACATTGGATATGGCTTTTTCAATGAGCTTGGTACATCAAACAATCGGATCGACTATTCTTGATGAAAATTTTGACAAAAATATTTTATCGGGTGAGATTTGACTGAAACCAAAATCCGAATCTTTTTCATCCATGCAGAGGATAGATCCTAATTCTAGCACACATGGCTATGATCCATGCTATTTGAGGTAATAATTTGGTTGGATTTTCTATGTTGCCTCAGATACTTTATCACACTAGATGATGTGCTTGAGTGAGATGATCGTTCAAGAGAGCAAGCCATTTCCTGCAAACTCAGTGATCTTCCTGTACCATACAAGATGAAATTGTGCAAAGTTTTGGGTGAAATATGACGTTCATCAATGCTGAATGAGTCTGTGACTTTCATAGGAAAGTTTTCAGCAATACTCCGCTTTAATCCGCCTATTCTCTATATTTTGTGTCTACAATGATTCTACTAAGAAATGGATCTTCAAGGAAAGAACAATGTATAAGTTTCTAACCAGGGAATAAACGAGAAGCAAGCCTCAATAATCTCTAGCTGTTATGGAGGTAGACGTTAATGAGTAGGCTTCAATCTGTAGTATAAGGAGTCTCAGTACCCTTTTGGGCAAATAGAATCCATTTAAAAGATGAAATAAAACCTCAAAACCTGATGGCTTGATTGACACTAACAGAAAATCAACAAATTTTGAAATAAACATATACCACGAACTTGTAAATCAGAAATGAGGAAAAGTGAAGCTTTGATAATTGTTTATAGATATCATGTTCACCAGGTGCTCTCAATTTTCAAAACTTGCCATTCATATTCTAGAAAACTCATCAAACTCAAGCCTGAACAGAGTCGTGTCAAAGGCGTTGGTAGACTCGTTTTGGATGGAGCCTTAAGGAACGCTCAAAGTTTTGAAATTGTAAACAAAGTGTTGCTAATAGAATAAAACGAGCTGAACTAAATTGCAAACCATGTCGACCTGATATACTCCTCACACAGAATATAATGTTAATTTGGAGATCTTCAGTCGTATGAGGGTTTTGATGCAATTGATTGAAATTTGTTATATATATATTATCATTCAGGCAAGAAGCGACTCTGAAGGAGAAAAGAAGAATATATACATTGGCGCCATCTATGTAAATTTCACTAATGGTCGGAATCAGTTTTGCTCAATATTGGAATTGAAGGCTCTCCTGGATTAACATACAAAATGGTAGCTAAAAAAGAGTAACTATTGGCCTCATAAAGACTGCTATATGGTCAAGCATTGAGTTGTTCACCCCCTCACCAGTCTTGCTTTAAAATCAATTTTTTTTTTTTAAAAACAAATATAAAATTAAAAGAGAATAAAAATTCTTATCACAGCAAGCGATAGCAATAACTCGGGTTACCTCTTCACAATGCCAGGTGCTCAGCTGCATTCCGAATTTGATCAGCTGTACGGATGTACAAAAAATGGTAGATCTCTCTCAGAATTTTAATTTATTTTTTAGCTTGATTTGTCTTTTTTTTCTTTGACCGAAATGTATGCATTTTCGAGGGAACGCCCGTAACAACTGGAAAGTCAGAATCTTCAAATAAACAACAATTGCCAAAAAAAAAAAGCACACACAGAAGAGCTGAGAAGATATGGGAAAGCTACTGGAAGAGAGCTCGAGAATCAAGCTGATTAGGATCCAGCAGATTTGGGGTCTGCGTGTATAAATTAGATAAATTAGAGACACTCTACTCGTGCATACACAACACATTTGTCTATCCTCCGATGTACAAACTTAATGTCCGAGTAGTACCTGGAGCCCAAGCTCACTGTTTTGAGAAGTACCTGTCAAATAATAGATGATTTTTTCTCACGAACAAGACTAGAAAAACACAAAGTGGCGGGGCGGACATCAGCACATGAAGGGCACTGTGCCCCTACGCGCAGAAACGGCAGACTTCCGATATGCAGTGATCTGTAGGCATTTACAAAAGGCTTCTTGTTATATTTTGGCTCTTTGCACATTTGAATAGGGGAAGGCCTTTGTTTAATTATAGGATATGTGGGTATAGAGTGATTATGTGTATCACAAGTAGGGGCACTGTATGTTCCTCGGGAGGAGAGGGGCAAGCATCCTCGTTTAGCAATTTGCTAACTAGCGGCGATAAATCAGCGTATTCTCCTTTGCTATAACATATTTATCACATTTGTGAGCAAACCTTAAAATAACTTTATTTCTGTCTTTGTTTCTTTTCTTCCCAGTTCTGATACATGGAATATTTACATGAGTACATGTATATCTCTACATATAATATATAAATGCAAATCGTCCCCCAACATTGACGATAATTTTAAAATTTTGAATGAAAATTGCTTCAATTTTTTTGAGGTTTTAGTTACTTTACATCTTCAGAATTATACAACTATAGATCTGAATTTTGTACAAATATCAATTGACAATCTCTTAGATAGATTCTTTACTCGAACCTTATCAAGGAACAACAACAAACAAATTTTTTTGAACTGGGTTTTTTTTTCGCTCCCAAATCTTCCTGCCTTTTTTTGTCAAGCAAGACCTTACTTACCCTTATCAATTTTGCGTCGATCATAGAAGACAATATAAACCAGCCAAAATAACTGGGATTATTGGTGGTTTAACAAGGTTTAATCAATTCAAGTTGAACAGTTTTGTTTCTGGAAACTGGTTTCAAAATCGATACAGTTATACTATCTAGTTGAGGGCCAAGATCACCATTAAATATTACATCAAAGAAGTTTAAATCTTTGATAATTTTTGAATTTTTTGTTTCCGTCTCAGTCAAAATTTCAACATTAAAGTGTACTTACCCCTGGCGAATTTACTCAAGACACAATCGAGCTGAAGAATCGCTTATCCAAAGTTTCGATTCAGCAATACCAGAAAATATAAGTTCCCTCCCTTAATGTTCAGAAACATAATATTAATAAAAATAAGTTCCAGTGTTTTTTTTAGCTTATTCGTATTGAATTCTATTGAAAGCTGTCATCATATATAAGGTTATGTCCTTTGACAGTTTATCCCCTGGTAGCAGTGACAGTGGCCAAGTAAATGTTGATCTCCGAAGAAAGTTGGCAAATAATAATAATATCAACAGCGCTTCTCAAGAAAATAATTTAGTCACTCAAAAGCCAAACACGGGATATCACGATGAAACATTCCCCCACAATTTTGCAATGGGCCCAGCTTCGATGGCAACGACTCAATTGCCATTTCAATATCATGGCCCTGGGGTGCAAGATTTTCAATACATTTCTTCACCACAGCCCGTTCCTTTCATAGCTCCAAATCCTTCACCATCAACTGCAATGCAGGATCTTAATTCACAAAAATCAGCAGATTATTCCTTGGAGCCCCTTTTAGAATCAGACTCAAAGACTAAAGAAAGGAAGAAAAGACCAAGAAGGAAATTTCATGAAGTGGAAAGACTTTACGTTTGTAATTTTAGCGATTGTACCAAAGCTTATGGAACTTTAAATCATTTAAATTCTCATGTTCAGATGCAGAATCATGGTTCAAAAAGATATCCTGAAGAATTTAAAGAGATCAGAGAAAGGAGAAGACAAGAACGGAAGCGGAGGAAACATGAAGCAAAGAAGTTAGGAACACAATTGGCGATTGAAAGGCCTAAATCACGAAGCGTTGGAACAATCCCTACTTCGATTGAGTATGCTTCTTCGTCTTCTTCTAGTTTGAATTCAGGAAGGCTATTCTCAACTTCTGCATTACAACCACCCCTCAATTATCAATATAATCCTTCATATAGTCATCCCGGTAACGTTCAAACACCTTCAATCATGGGTAAAAATCCTTATGATACTCATGAATACCATACAAGGCATCACCCCGCGGATCCAGCTGAAGAATATGCTGGAATAGTTTCAAATACTACGTTCATACCTGCAAACTACAATACTGGGCTATTGCCTCCCACTTCCCCATTTCACAGTCAATTATCAAGTCTACAACAACATTCATCAAAACAACAACTGCATCCACAGCAACAGCAACAGCAACAGCAACTAGTCAAATTACCCATGTTGCAGGAATATCAAGAACTACCATTAAGTCATCACTTACTGCCACCACAACATCAGCATCAACAACCTCAACTTTCGCAACAATTGCGACCTCATATCAACCCCTCTCAACATCATTCATACTATAATCCCATGGAAGAGATTATCACTCAACCTTATTATCAACAGCAACAACAGCCACAACAACAGCAACATCACCAGCAACAACAACCAAATAGTCAAAACCATCACCAGCAATGAACTTACCATATCCCTCTTCTCGTTGAACTCAATTTTTCCAAAATTTCAAGATTTTTAAAAGAGATTTGATTGGTCCATCCATCATCAACATTGTACTATACTCAAGATTTCTACCATTTACTGCTATGATTACATTTACTTTTCACATCTGCTGGAGTGTATACTTATTTTTTCTTTCAAATTACTGCTATACAAAAAACTACAGCACATAAAACTGCAACCTTTATTTATTTTGTCATTTATAATTTATTTTAATACTCTAACATATAGACCAAAAGTTGATTTTTTTGAATTCATACATTCATCTTTCAGTACCACTTTGATCACACTTCATTACCATTGCTTCATTTTTGTTCATATAGTGCCCTTAATAGAATATCATATATCATTGTAAAATGGCCTTTGCTTATTTATAGCCATCCTCAATACGAAATCGTACACCCTTGTAAACTGGCCTTTGCTTATCAATACTCAATGTCAACTGTTCAAGAAGTCCTTGCTTATATGCCTCAACGCAATACAGCAATTACATACTATGCTTACCGTTAATATCGTTTCGTCCTTTTCTGATATTCTTCTTCCTTTGACTTGCAATCAGCCTGTTTTCTGAAACCGAATACTTAGGATTTGTTGAATATGAAGTGGTATTTGTTAGAGTCTAAAGCTGAGCAGTTTAAGTTAGTTGTTTAATGGAAAGGCATTGAAATTATAACACACGTGAACTGTTGAACTGTTATGAGTGTTTATTATTTCTGTTATGAGTGATTATTATTTCTGTTATGAGTGTTTATTATTTCATGAAATGAAGCCATATCAATTGCCAAGAATTTGGGAAAACAATGAGCTATTTGTGTTCCTCATCACACTAGATTTCTGAGGAATATCAGCATTAGGTGTATAGTATTTCCATTCCAAATTTCAATAACTCTTTGTTTATTTCAAACTCGTTTCAGAATCATTTCAAATCAAATTGAAGTTGTAGTTTTTGAGATTCATTCTCTACGATAAGAAGGAAACCTAGCTATAGAAGACTTCTGAGATCTTTTCTGTGAAACCATCAAAATACTCGTGCTGTTATATTGTAATATACAAACCAACAAATACAGTGTATAATTATATTCCATTCAAATTTTATCAAATGTTTATTGGTTGCTGAAAACAGAAATGTCAAAGTGCTACATCAAAAGTTTGTCAAAAAAATTGGAGAAAGAACCTCTGCTTGATTAAACTTATCCAAATCACACGGCAGCACATTGTAGTCAAAGATTACAAGAGCTCTTGCTGTGGCAGCTTTAGTTGAAAGTCCAAAAAGACGATTTCAGTGGCTGGAACAATTTCAACTATACTTTTGAGCTCTGTTGCCGCACCATCACATCGTTATCACTGGACGAACGTGTGAGGAAATCGTGGCTTTAGGGGAGAGAACGAAGTACTATTTATCAGGGGATCTGTACCACTTCAATGTCTATGGCTATTCTAGCTGAACACCTTTGACTACTCTTCCCTAGCGACCCAGTATAGGATAGCATATCCTCATGATGATTTACAAGCAAAAACCCACATAGAAGAAAGGGCAGTAAAAGGGCACACCACACGCAAAGAAATACCACTAAAAAAATTGGGACATTTTTTCCAAAACACGCACTAACCCAATCTAGAAAGAAAATCTAGGGCGAACGAGGCTTTTGTTGTAAACTTTTTTACGTAGAGTGTTGAGATTGTGTACAACTATTTTTCCCACAGTGTCAATACTTCAGAGTGGATTTCAGAGAATCACAATGGAGCAACATCAAGACAAGTGTCAAATTTTGAAGTTCCATTCTACACTTGAAATCACCTAGAGGGTGTAAACGAGTCTCTTTTGAAACATTTGCTTCTGCAAACGTATAATTTTTTTCAAAATCATCTTAAGTAATAAGAATTGCATGAAATATAATAGCGCTTGATCACAGTTGATAGCAAAAAAATTTTTTTTTATGCTTGGATCATCCAGTGATGATGCCCAAAATTGTGCACGGAAAGATCTTGGACATCCGTATTCAGGAAAAAAAAACACTCAAAAAAGTCTGATAAAAAATTAGTGTTTTGCAATAATTACATGAAAAATCGTTATCTCTGTCAATTTCTAGTAGCATATCACGAGAAGAGCATTCCTGACACAAATCAACTTATTAGAAAGAGACTGAGTTGCTTTTCATCAACTTCGTTTCTCTTATTCCTTTCGTCACTTAAAAGAACTTTTGAAAAGAAACATTGTATGTAAATTTCTTTCCTATTATAACAACAGAAAATTCAGCTCCTGATTGCAGCCCGACTCTACTTCAACTGTGCTCGATTCTTCAAGACACCATGCACTAATTTTCTAGGTTTGAATTTAAACCAAAAAGTGGGCGAAACACTATTGTTGATTGATCATAATTTTTCTTTTCTTCAAAAATGATTCTGAAAAAGATGCACAGCTGCATGATGCAACTAAGAGGGCGTAATTTCTTTATTTTATTTTGTCAGAACTGAATTTCTCGGGAATCTTTTAAAAACAGAATATCAAATAGATCTGTTGTTTTAGTTGCCACCATCAACTTTACATCATTTCCTTCTAAGCGGCAGTAAGGGGATTGGGAGATCTTCATCAATGCAATCGTGAGTATCGCTAAAGTTTTCCTTAGTTACATATTCATTCTTTGTCTTCATTTTTGATCATCGTAGTCTCCCGAAAAGTCTATTGCATCAACTGAAAGATCTAAAAATTCAAACTTCATTTAAGCCGGAAAGCAAACCTTTTGAATTTTCAAATCCAATGGTTTTTGTTACCAGTCTATTAAAATAAATTGCAGAAAATAAATAAAACAATCGTCTCAAGACGCTCAGTTTATTACCACAATTTCCCTTTCTGTATTACATAAATAGACCTTGAGGAATCACTATCTTTAACAAAATGCAATTTCTAGCCTCCTAATCAACTAGTGAAAATTTTTTGCCAAGTTCAAGCTTGGTGTGATATAACAGATTGGACACGATTTGAAAATTGGATTTGTCCTTTTATTGTTTATTTCGGGAAACCACAATCTGATTTTTCAGATCAATATTACAAAATTGAGAGCTTACGCAGCATATTGGAAATGGCCTAATGCTCATATTCTTTAATGCAACTATGTTTCAAATTTAGAGTGCTTCACACCTGTCTAAAATTGGTCCATTCGTTGAGATCTGTATGCGTCCTACTTCTTGATAATATTTTCCTGACGCCCTGATGCGTCATAACTTCCAATTATTATTCTCATTTGATCTTCCTGCTCCCTCCCCTTTCGGGCTCCCATGCATGTATTATTGTCCATATACTTTCTCTACTATTTTAATCAGATGATAATGATTCTTCGCGAGCGATGAAAAAAATCTAGAGAAAAATTATATATATACTGTTAGAAGCAAAGAGAGAGAAAGGCGGAAACACCAAGTTGCAATTCTGCCATAATATAATCTACTTCCTCAATAGCAGTATTTGCCTGCTAGGGATAAGTTGACTACAATCGACTGTATGCTTTCTGGTGTATCAAACTACTGAAAACAGGGCATCGATTGTAGTGCTGTGATGAAACAAATTTTTTCTCTCTCTTCAAATTCTTGTAAAATTTTGGTAGACAGAGATAACCATTCAAGTAAATAATATAACGTATCAACTATGTCCGACACAAGCTCTCCACCACCAGAGTTTCAACAACCGGAAGACGATGATTTGGGCCATGAGTTCAGAATAGTTTTGGTGACTCAAAAGAAAGATGAAGAAGAAAATGAGATGGATGAATTTAATTTGGATAACGTTCACACCTTCACCCAAATGAATGACTTCTTTGACGAATTTGACGAGAAGATTGCCATTCCAAATAAACTGAATATCAAATATGACGTCGGAAGTGATGGGTTAGTGGTGATAATGGTGGATAATAAAGAGTTGAAAGAGGAAGTAACGAAGTTTATAGATGAGTATAGATTTTCAGAGTAAAATAAGGGCCCTAGGCAAGTTTCTGATGATTCACTGAACCAGATTGTAAATCGCCGAGCGCTGACTATCTAGAAGTTGCTTACGAAAGTTCGCAGCGAAACCAGTCGGAGAGGTTTTTTATAACTTGTTGTACTCTTATTTGGAATATTGATTTCAACGGAACCTCAAGAAAAATCAAAAATCAAAAAAATCAAAAAATCAAAAAAAATCGAAAACCAAAAGAGACAACTAATTCCCAGCTTACCCTTTAACAATCAATCCATTCATTAAGCTGGTCTATTTCGAACGGCAAATATTATACATATACACAGCTTTTGACATATAAAATGGAAGACTGGAGAAGAATTGACATTGATCTGTTTGATCCAGAAAGTAGACTCACAGAAGAAGATTTAAAACCTTATGTCGAGCCAGTTT
Source organism: Nakazawaea ernobii (assembly GCA_030567655.1). Classification (NCBI taxonomy): domain Eukaryota; kingdom Fungi; phylum Ascomycota; class Pichiomycetes; order Alaninales; family Pachysolenaceae; genus Nakazawaea; species Nakazawaea ernobii. The sequence continues at coordinate 105,439 of JAJLSN010000242.1, forward strand.
CTTTACAAGATGTTCAACTGAAACTGCAGCAGATCAGAGGATTATTATCAAAAGGGTCGTTCGCTGATGCTTTGATATATGCAATTGACGAACCCCCTTATGGTGGAGATGATGTGACAAAAGTGAGTTAATTGGTCTGATTACAATTTAAAAACATTATTTAATTTTACTAACTCTAACTCTTTTAATTAGTCTACTCATTTACAAACAGTTATTGAAATATTGACGTCGACAAAACAATCGGAGATCCCAGCTATTGTCAAGGAACTCTCGTTGGATCAACAAGATAACTTGGTGAAGTATTTATACAAGGGAATGGGAAGTAAGATTGGACAACAACAAAGCGGTATTTTATTGGCTTGGTTTGATAAAACTATCGAGGCTACAGGAAATGGCCCAATTGTTCGTTATTTGTCAGATAGAAGAACGGTTTAAACGCTGGTGTTTATCTGTCAACGCAAAAAATGAAATTTGATAAAGGTTCAATCCTATATATGTATAATCAATAGAGGCAAAAAATGATTTTTATATTTTACTATACAATTTGAATGGCGTTATCAAACCATTTCAGTATCGCTTGCGTCAATATTAACCGTGGCATTTCTCTTTGATAATTTCTTTTTGGAAACTCTTGAGGAGTCTTTAGGCTGATCTTCAAAAATTTTAAAATTGTTTGGATCGGAGCCCAAATCAACTAAAGGAGAACCAGATCTTCTCTTTGTTGATAACCTCTTCAAACTCTTACTTTTCTTATCTTTTCCTAATTGTGATTTGAGTTTCTCATTTATCAACATGAGAACCTCATCATCAAGTCTCAAAGATTTTATCTTATTATACATCTGTTCGGCTTCTTCAGTCTCCCTTCCTGCTTTCTCTTTGAGAACATTAACTTGAGACTCCAACAATTTCACTTTCTGTCCAAGCATATCATTCGACTCTTGTAACAGATGCAGGGCGCTTTTGTCATTAACAGATTTTTGAACTTCCTCTGCATATTTTTGCTCAAATTCTTCTCTCAATTCATCGCTGAGCCTTGTTAATTCAACGTGAAACAATTTGTCCATACTATTATTTTGATATCTCAAACTTTCCAATTGTAATTTCAATTTGGAATTTTCTCTTCTCACTCTCTCCACTTTGGAATCATAGTGCAGCGCCAAACTCTCTAATTTGGCATCAGTAGTGACTTGGTAGGTTTCATCATCATCGAACTTGGAACTTATATTGTCTCTATGCATTTCTTCAATCATTTGTTCGTAACGGTTAGATACATCTACCCTAGTTTCTTGCTCAATAGTCAACAAATTACCTGTCAACTCGTTGTTCTCGGACTCCAATTGTAGATTCCTATTTTTCATTTCAAGAATTTCCAATTTCAATTTTTCCAATTGGGCGGTTAAGCTGGTTGTGGATATTGTAGGTATTTGTATGACGTTTTTTGTTCTTGTTGTATTCACCCTAGGGAATAATAGATGTAAGGTGTTAATGGCTACACTTTCATCACCGCAAGGATTCAAAGTCACCAAAACCGTCAAGTTGAGATTTTTCAGCATCATCATATCTGAAAACAATAATTTGTTCAATTTGCTCGTCTTTAATGAAGAACTTTGAAGTTGCCCAGCTTTCATCGAGAACAAAAATTTTGACAATTCTGAAACTGAGCAATCGTTGACAGTCAGGGAACGTCTTTGATTAATTTCTTGGGGTCCAGTAGATATATTCAGAAATGTTAGTCTGGTGGATTGTATTCTATTGAATCTTTTAATTTCATGGAGATTTATTTGAACGATGCAATGAGCAAAGGATCTTTTGGAATTTTTCTTTCTTTGTACAGCGGTTCTCACCAATTCAATACTATGCTCAAAGTCAGACAAATAAAACTGGCTTAAGCCAATAGGCCTTATTTTCCCATCTTTTATGTCTCTTGCAAAATTTGTACCTGATTTAAGTGGAATTTCCTTGTTTGCTAATATATCCCGTATGCTATTATCATGAAGGTCAAAAATGGACATGGTCACACCGTAGGAGCCCACCCTCTCTTTAAGAGTACCTGAGTTTATCAACGACTTTCCCAAGTGTTTGCTCAAGCTTTTGAAAGAGCATAAGTTATCAGAGCCTATTCTGTCAAATATGAATTGTAGCGAGCGTCCAACATTACCGTCTATGCTCAAGGATACTCTATCGCCAAACATTGTATAACTACTTCCCGAATTTTTTGGGCCAATTGTGATGAATAGACAGTCTTTTTTATTGATGAAGTCAGTCTCCAAACGTTCTCTGACCACCTTCTCAAACAAATCTTTTTGATCCATCTCCTCTGTGAGTACCTGATCAAATTTGAAAATTGCGTCTTGAGCGGGTACTTCAATCTCAGACTCGTTCAATCTTCGAAGTAAAGGCAGCTTCCCTTCAACATTATCATTTGGTCTAAGCTTGACAAACATTCTGCTCATCTTCTGCTGAATCACTGGTGTCAAATTGAGTCTTGCTCTCAACCCTTTTTGTATTTCTCTCTTTATCTAATTTTTTCTATACAATGTTTATGAATTTCCACATTAGGTAAAAAAACTAATATAGATGCAGATGCCACTCGCGTAAAAATGAGCTCTCCTACACATTCAATCGACATCTACTAGAAGAGCTTTAAGAGATTCAATAGCATTCGGCTCCATTACAATCACTTTTGTCCAAACGTAAAGAAATTCATGTACACCACCGATTTGTATATTCAAGTCCTATAAATCATCCTTAATGCCAATCAACCAATAAACGAATCCGCAGCAGTAGCCAAAAGTTCGGCAGCGTAGTTAAGTTGCTCTTTTGCCACATTCCACTGTTTGCCACGCAAAGCATCTCTTACTCCTGGAAATGTCGTCCATTCAAATCTTTCATCTTCATCTGGTTGCCAATATTGAGGTCCAAATATGACATTTTTGTACCACGGTCTTTGAGGAAGACCAGTACCACTGAGTAAGTTTTTCTCAAATAGAGTCAATTTCAAGTTCCATGTCCATCTATTGACCGTTAGCAACGAAGGTTCTTGATCGTGATCAGAACTTACTATTTCTTTCCAAGCTTTGATCCACCCTTCATACTGATTACCAATATTCTTCAACTTCAATAGCGCAGATGTAAACGCTGACGTATCGAGCTCATGTCCCTTGTACCCATCAATAGATTCTCCGTACTTCCGCAAATCTCCCAAGTAATGGTCTAGAGAAGAAACATAGTTTAGCACATCGAACGGTATCAATGGTTCCTCCACCAATTTGATGACAATTTTAGCTAAGAGTTCGACTAATGTCCTGTGATACTGCATACCCTTGTCCACTTCATTTCTCTCGAAGTTCTCAAATGTGTCAAAACAACTATTTTTTGGATAACCTTTTCCCTTGAACTTTACCTCCATCGAGGGTATTCCCAAATAGGACTGGAAAGATAAGTAGTTCTTATTGTAATCCTTCAATGTTTTGAGGCTCATGTTCCTTTTCTTAAATTGAGTGTCCAACAATGTGTCGTTTGATGATGGTTCATTGACTTCGGTCAACGATGACATGATGACCTGCTTCAATATTGGGTGAGTATGGATATCTAATTGGTCACCTGAGATTGCATCACTCAAGTCAATATACGCATAAGCCTCTTTTCTCAATTCTCTAACCTTTGCTTCTGCCCATTCCGTTGAACCAGCTAAATTGTAGTTAGTGGCATCAAAGGACACAAAATATATTGATCTCAATGGTGACCAGTTGTATGTTGATTGCATCTTCGCGAAGAGTCTAACCAACTCGAGTAAGACTGTACTTCCAGTATTCGGATTTATAGCACCAAAGCAAGCCGAATCACGCTGAGCGGCAATGATGATACCTTTATCATATTGCTCTCTTCCGGTGATTCTGCCGATGACATTCCATACAGGTTTCATTGTTCTCTCTAAGGGCTTGTTCACCACTTAACCTCATCAGATGTATGACCTGTCCAAATCTCATAATCTTTTTTATTCAAGGTGACCTTCCACTCATCATTTTTTATACCCGTTCCTCTTAAAGATTCGATCAAAGGAAGAGCATCATTCCACGATATTGGAAGAGAGATTATCTTTGGAGTGGATATTGAGTCAGACCAAGCAAATCTGTTGGAATTTGGCAATGACGCCCATCCAGGGGTTAATACATCACCAGGTATATCTTTATAGAATCCAACTCCATTCCTTTCAATAGAGTCCATGGAGTAACCATCATTACTAGGGTCACTTATGAACAATATTGCCTTAGAAGAATATAACTCAGCAATTTGAATCTTTTGTGAAGCGGGTATCTGGCCATATTTCATCAACAAAATTTTTCCTTCTAGGTTGATATTGTTCTCCACCAAAAATTTGAAGTCCTTTGGTGTACCATAATTGGCATACACCAACTGAGCTTTTGCCTCACCAGAGGCAGAATCCGGATTGAAAGCCAAATATTCCAACTGTTGTTTCTCCAGTTCATTGGAAGACTCATCGAGTTTCCCCTCATGTATAACTTTCCCATCACTACCTAAGAGCTGCAAGCCGGTAATGTTTGGATAATTGACAAAGGAATCAACCTCGTAAAACTCAACCGCTGCAATTCCATTATTATGAAACGTTTCTTCAAAATATCTTGCTAAAGTCAAATCTCCAGCGGTTCCAGCCAAATGGGGCATTGAAGATAAATAGCTTAATGTGGTGGCCATTGACTTTTCATTAATATGAGTCTCTATAAAGGTGTTCAATTTTTCAGGATTGTAAAAATCACCATATAATGCTTCGTTTTGATTTGGATATATTCCAGAAGCAGTGATAATGTATATAATGGCCGTTATTGAAAATACGTAGATTAATCTCTTAAGTATCAACGGATTACCTATCCTCGCTAAATAACTGTCGAATATAATATTTGAGTTTTTGTATATTTCATACACGGGATCCATCATCCTTGTCACTGGATACACTATTTTATTGCTGAGATTAGAAGCAAGTCGTCTGCTTGATTCTTCAGCTTTGGCTTTGAAATTGCTGAATATAGAGTACCTGCTTGACGATGGTTCATTAGGGTCTTCAATATCAAATTCCTCAAACACCTGTGCTTCCTCATCGTTCGGCTGATTCAACTGTTGTGAACTGCCATTTTCTTCATCACTGATATTGAAATCATCATAGTTCGGAGGATCCAAGGGAAGCTGATCGTATCCTTGAGCCATTGTGTCTTTTGGATTCAATATGTGTATAATGGTTGAACTTTCTTTTTTTATGTGTTTTTCTTTAAAAATGATTTTTTAACTTGATAGAGACGACACCGTTTTATATAATACGTACCGAAAGTATCCCATCTGTCATACCATGGGCTATAATATACTGTATGTAGATCAATTGAGAGATGAAGACTGAAAGGACTGCTAATACTAACTCGTTAATAGGATGATCTCTGATTTTTTCTATCCACAAACAGGTGGTGTGGAATTACATGTCTATCATCTATCTCAGAAATTGATTGATTCCGGTCACAACGTAATAGTGATAACCCACTCATATGGGCTGAGATCCGGTGTACGATATTTGACAAATGGGTTGAAGATTTATTATTTGCCTTTCATGGTTTTATATCGCGAGGCAACATTTCCATCTGTGTTTTCATGTTTCCCCATATTACGAAATATTTTCATCAGGGAGGATATTGGCATCGTTCACGGACATGGCTCATTCAGCTCTTTATCCCATGAAGCCATATTACATGCCAGAACAATGGGTCTTAAGGCGGTATTTACAGATCACTCGTTATTTGGCTTTTCTGACGTAGGGAGTATATTGGGGAACAAATTGCTAAAATTTACTTTGAGTGATGTTGGCCACGTCATCTGCGTATCTCATACGTGTAAGGAAAACATAGTATTGAGAGCTTCATTGGATCCGTCCAAAGTTTCAGTTATACCGAATGCTGTAATTGCTGAAGATTTCAAGCCTGACAAGTCGAAGGCCAGGTCTAAGATAACAATAGTAGTGATATCAAGACTTTTCCAAAACAAAGGAGCTGACTTGCTCACAGCGATAATACCCAGAATTTGTTTGCTGAATAAATCTGTGAATTTTTTGATAGCCGGAGATGGTCCTAAATACATAGATCTCGACCAGATGAGGGAAAAATATCAATTGCAAGATAGAGTAGAGTTAGTCGGTAGTATTAAGCATGAAGAAGTGAGAGATGTGATGATTCAAGGTCATATTTATTTACACCCTTCCTTGACAGAAGCATTTGGAACCGTTCTCGTGGAAGCCGCCTCTTGTGGGCTATTGGTAGTCACCACACGGGTGGGTGGGATCCCGGAGGTTCTTCCAAACCACATGACAGTATTTGCGAACCCTGACGAAAACTCCTTGGTTGAAGCGACAAAGAGGGCGATTAAAATAATGGAAAGAAACGAAATTGACACGTCAAAATTCCATGATGAAGTATCCCAAATATACGATTGGAAAGATATAGCAAGGAGAACTGAAGCTGTTTACAATTCGATCGACGAAAAAGACTGCAATATAGATTTGGTTGATCGACTCTTGTTGTACTATAATGGTGGGAAATGGGCTGGGAAATTATACGTCTTGTGTGTTGTTGTTGATGTCTTTATCTACTTTTTCTTGGAATGGTGGTATCCCCGTGAAAATATTGATATGACTAAAAAATGGCCTCCCCGTCAGAATATCACCAGGTCGACGCAACCATAGATAGGATCTACATAGATGTATACATATTTGCTGCTAATATCTTTTGCTTGCTTAAACTTCTTTTCCTTCCTATCTCTAAAGAATTTTTTTTATCAGAAGTAAAGAAAAAAAAAAAAAATGAGAGAGGGACTCTCAGAAGGATAAAGACCCTTCTTGGTTCATATCTTCAGCAATTATCCATATGTCTCCATCTGCTGTTGTAAAGTTCAATCCGGACTCTTTGGCGTATACAGACCCAAAGGTTGAGAGAAGAGTGGCATTTGTCACCGGAGGAAACTCTGGGATTGGATGGTTTACAGTTCTACATCTATACCTCCATGGCTATGTAGTGTACATCGGTGGTCGGAGCAGATCTAGGGTTGAAAGGGCCATGAAAGAGATATCAGAGGAAGCATCTAAGAGAAAGGGGGATAAAGAGTATATTCATTTGGGCCAATTGAGGTTTATCGAAATTGACTTGTTGGATTTATCTTCAGTAGAGCAAGCAGCCAAATGCTTCAAGGCAAAGGAATCTAATCTTCATTTGTTGGTTAACAATGCTGGGGTGATGGCACTTCCGCTTGGAATGTCAAGGGATGGGTTCGAGATTCAGTTGCAGACGAATTATGTGGGTCCTTTTTTGTTAACTCAAAGATTGATCCCAATAATGAACCAAGGGAGACCCAGAATCTTGTACTTGTCGTCAGTTGGACATCATTTTGAGTTCACCAAATTTTCCTTGGATTGCACTTTCGATTACCGCCCAAATATCTTATTCACGTGGTTCAGATACGGGCTTGCAAAAACTGCAGGGATTCATTACATGAAGAGCTTATCCTTGAAAAATCCAGAGATATTATGCTTAGCAGTGCATCCAGGGTTTGTGATGAGCACAAACTTATTCTTTTATTGGACAAGATTACCCATCATTGGTCTCTTTTTCCACCTCATGTTTCAAATATTTGGTTTTTTCTTTGGAGTTAGCAATGAAACTGGTTCTTATTCAACTATCAAATGTGCTTTGGATGAAAATTTAACTGCAGAAAAAGATAACGGCAAATATTTTACCACTTATGGTATCGAGTCCAAACCCAGCAAAGTTGCATCAAGTATGGACTATGCTGCAGAATCATATATTTGGACTATTCAGGAGTTGAGGAAACGTGGCTATCAGGTATAAAGAAGAAGAGGGTTCATTTGAACGGTTGTGCATTGCATTGTATTGGAGTTATTAATTGTGTTTTGTGTTGTTAATTGTTTGGGTCATATTCGGAATTTTACTACTAGGTGATGATGTTATTGAAATTTACACTCATTGAATAGAGGTCCTATTAAGCTGATTCAATCTTAATCTATTTTTTTATAAAATTACATTAGTGTCAAGATTTATCTACAAATTTGTAATATGTAAGTGTGGGAACTCTATTAACTATATTAATGTATTGAAAAGTTAAATGTTCTTAATAACAATTCCTGGTTGACCTGGAACAGCGCTTTCAAGAATCTTAGGACTAACTCCCAATTCAACATCTTCGCCGGTGACGATATCCTTACCAACCTTCGAACCAATATCGAATGCAATTGCTTGAATTTCAGTAGCAGTGAATTGAGCAGGACTCTTTTTCAAAACTGACAAAACGCTTTTCACTGTGTCTATTTCGTTGAATGATAATTCTCTATTGAAAACAGTTTCTGGTGATTCAGTGGCCAATCTTTGCTTCAAGATGGAAATAAAAGGCATGGCACGTTTCATATCTTTACCAACTTTTTGCTTGAAAAGATTGTTATCATTCAAAGAATGTGATTCGAAAGCTTCTCTAACGATGTCGATATACTTCTCTTGCCATTCAGGGAATGAAGCACTTATTAAAATGGTTAATTTCACTGGAGTTTTGATATCAACTTCAACTGGCTTACCTTTCTTCTTTTTCAAAATGGCACCTTCAGTTTCTCTAACTGATCTTGCTACATCTCTAACGTATTCCAATGAATCAGATATTGACTTGGATACTGGTTTATTTGCCCTTGGGAATGGCGCAAATTGAGCAGATTCCTTATGATTCAAAATTTCACGGTATACATAATCGGAAAAATGTGGAGTAACAGGTTGCAACAACAAAATTTGAGATTCGATATAACGCAAGACCAAATCCTTATGTAAACCCTCAGTGGAAACTGAATCACGATAAAAATCTCTTGAAGTTTGGAAATCAAATAAACCTGATTTCAAAGCGTTTTTGTAATTTGTAGCCAGGTATTCTTTGTATGATTCTTCAATCAAGGCATTCATCTCATTTTCAAAAGCCAAATCAAAAAAATTGAACTCACCAGTTCTCAAACTGTCAATATTTGCAATGACTTCTTCAATCCAGGTCTTCAAATTGAACAATCTCAAGATGGCAGCATTAGCACTACTTTCTTCAAAGTTAGCATCTTCTAATCCATCACCGGCATCAGCTAACGCAATACGCGAGGCATCAGCACCAAATTTTTCAACGACTTGTTGTAAAGTCATGAAATTTCCTGTTGATTTGGACATCTTAGCATTGTTCAACAACAAATGACCGTTGACTCTGATACCCTTTGGCCAAAATTTCTTTGGGAAAAGAGCAACATGGACATAAATGAAAAAGGTTAAATGGTTTCCAATTAAATCCTTACCAGAAATAGAAACATCTAATGGGTAGAAATATTCAAACTCTCTTTGCAATATGAGTAATTTTTCCCTTGGGATAGACGATGATTTAGGTTCTTGGTCTGTTCTGCAAAAGATAAAATCGAAAACTTCATCAGTCATCTCTTCAGCCTTAATTCCCAAAGGACCAATATCTTTTCCATAGTAATCTGTATGCAATAAATGGGCAATTGTATAAAATGATTGATAAACGGTTGAGTCTGATAAAGATTCAACCAAATATTTCTCATCCCATGGGATTCTTGTACCTAAACCATAAGTTCTTGACAAGGCCCAACTACTTAACCATTCCAAAGTACCTTCAAAGGCATTTCTTGTTTCAGAAGTAAAAACATTCATGTTATTCAAACATTCAAGAGTAGCCTTCTTCCATGATTCTTCTCCATAATCAGTATACCATTGGTCTTCCAAGGAGACAATACAATCATCACCGGAACGAGATGTGACTGGTCCTTCAGGTTCGTTATAAACAAAGGCTTCACCAGATTTGATTAAATCAGCCTTAACCTTTGGCTTGGCAACTTCAACTTTTTCACCAGCATATTTACCAGCGATCATAGTTCCGTTATAAAAACCTTCTTTATAAGCAAGCTCCTTTGCTTGGCCTAATTGTAAGGCATCCTTTGATGATTGAATTTTAAGTTCATTAACCAAAAATTCAGCAGTCTTTTCACCATACTTCTCTGTCTTGATAATAGGAACCAATTCAGGGGCAGCCCATTCCTTTTCAATTCCGTAATATTCAGGCTTGGTGAATAATTCCTTTTGAGTGATAAAATCATCTGGAGAATCAGAAGGAACACAGGTGACAACACCAGTACCCTTTGTAGCCAAGACGGTTTCCATAGGTAAGATTCTCAATTCTTGGTGCTTAGCTAGTGGGGCGTGAATCTTTGTACCAATCAAATCTTTACCGTTTATAACCACCTCCGGTTTGTAGTAACCTCTCTTTGGAGTCAATTTTTGGTAACTCATGTTTTTGAAAGCACGTTCAGTACAGATATAGTAATTTCCCTCTCCAGCATCAAATACACCATAGTTGATTTTTGGGGATACGAAACAACAAGTTTGTCCAATCATTGTCTCTGGTCTTAAAGTGGCAGCAATGAAATAAACTTTCTTATTTTGGTAGTCAAATTTCTCAGATTCGAAGAACTCCTTAGCCTTTGGAGCAAATTCCAAAGCCTCGATCTTGATACCTGTATATTCTTGTGGGAGAACACCTTCACCAGAAGATCTATCATGATCCATACAGGCTTGTCCATCCTTGACAGAGTAAATAGTGTATCTTTCACCAAACTTTATCTTTTCCAATTCTTTCAAAGACCTCATTTGCCATCTAACAAATGCATCATAGTAAGGATTGACATCTGTGGTGATCATGGAACGTCTCCAATCGACTCTAGCACCGAATTGGGTAACATCCTTTTCGATCAATTCAGGGAAATAATATAACCAGTAATTTGGATCGGCGAATTTAGGGATTTCCTCTTGTGGAATACCCAATTGTCTCATTATTTCAAATTGATATTTACCTCTTCCTTGCTTCGCTTGAACTTTAGATTTCTTTGCAGTAAACTTGGAAACATCTTCTCTCTTTGCTTGTTCCTTTGGAACTTCCAGAACTGCAGACTCATCTTCGACTGGGACTCCGGAGAAATCAGCACCAAATTGTTCAATTTCTCTGGCAAGCTTATCAGCAGTAGCACGGATTGGCATACCGGTACAATGGAACCCCAATGGGAATGAAGCACGTTTACCATTCATTCTCTCAAAACCCGTAGAGAATTCAACCTTTGACAAGGTGAAACTATGACCCGCGTGCAAAACACCATTCAGATAAGGATAGGCCATCGAAGAGAAATGCTTTGGATTTGAGGCATGTAACTCTTCAAATGAGGTTCCCTGTGGAACTTCTTCGAAATTTGGAGCATTTATTTCATTGATTTTCTCATCCTTCCAAATCCTTTGGTATTTCTTTTCAATTTCGATCAAAGCATCTCTTCGAGCAGTCTAGGATAATGAAGTCTGTTAGTCAAAATAAATCTCTCTACTAGCTTTTTGTATAACAATTACAAAAAAAAACATTCTAAAGATTCACTCACGTTTTCAAGAACGATAGTCTTTTGTTCGACACTCATGCTTAAAAATACTATTTCGTGTAATTTGATCACAGATGATTCAACTAGAAATGTAATATTCGTCCAAGATGATATATATGAGGTTTTTTTCACTTTTTTTTTTCCATTCGGTGAGTCAAGTGCTATTGACACGCAAGATTGGCAGTTTGTATTAATGGTTAAATGTTTTATGGAAAGATGTTGTATACAGTGTCTATGTGAAGATGACAAGATGTGGTACTCTAACGGGCAAACAAGTCATCGTCTTCAATCAACACGTCGTCCTCGAAGTCTTCAAAATCGTCCTCATCTTCGCTTCCCACATCACTACCATAGTCATCTTCATCATCACTCAGATCGTCATAAATCAATGCATCCTCATCACCAAATTGCATATCTTCAAGAGACACAATAGTCTCACCTTTGCTCTGAGTTCCCTTTTCAATCACATAACCTCCTTCGACGTTACAATTGATCAATTTTGATTTCGAGTGAATCACAGTCCTTGTACCCACTATACAATTTTCGAGATGAACGTCATCACCCAAGGAGACTTTATCCAACAATATACAACCTGTCAATCTACAACGTTTCCCAATGGTACAGCCACTTCCAATGATAGATCTTTTCACGCTGGCACGTTCGCCAACAATGGTTTCCTCCCCGACCATGGAATCAGCACCTATAGTTGCAGCACCTTTTTCCTTAGGAGCAGAACTTTGATTGTGATTCCTTTGTGCTTGTAATCTCATAAAGTGTCTATTCACCTCCATGTAAACTGACAAGTTGTTACATCTGGCAAAATCACATTGCTTTGGAAGGATGAAGAACCTCATTGTCTCCTTTGGTAGAGAATGCTTCCAAGACCTCCTTGCCAAATCTCTGACCACTTTGGTACAAGATTTACTCGACTTGTGACGTGAAAATTCATCTGACACAATATTGAGCAATTTCTTCGAGCAAAAATATATAAAAGAGTCGAGTAAAGATGTGGAAACCAAAGCACGAGGATATCTCCAAACCATCTGGGTTCTCACTTCAAGCACTTTTTTCAACTCCACAGACTCCTTCGAATATAAATCTAACAAACACAGACGTCCATCGTCTTCATTTGAATATATGGTGTAATTTGATTTTAACAATTTTTTATCGACAGCCTCAAAAGTGTTGTGGTACGAGACAGCCAACCCTAAATCACTATCTTCTCTATTTCTATACGCTTCAATTAACACCAGAGGTGGTAAATCAGTCACAAAATCACACGGAAGCAATACGAAATCGGTATGTATTTGGTCTTTAATCGCTTGTATTATTTCACCTGTTGTTTCAAGTTCAGAACTGACACCTGAACAATTCAATTTGCTAATTGCAGCCACCTCTGGAACCCGCTTTGTTGTATTGTAGGTTTCCACAAATGGCTTTATAATTGAAAGCTCTTTGTTGTCGCAAATAACTGTAATCTCTTTGAATGGTGCTTCATCGCACCATTCCAACACATATTTAAGTAATGGCTTATTGGCAACGTTCAAAAGAGCCTTTGGCACGCCTGCTTGTGATTGAGCAGAGGTCAAAGGGGACAACCCTTCGCCTTTCCCACAGAAAATGACCGCATGAAACTCCATTCTCTCTCGATCTGTATCTCTATCTCTACCTCTGACTCAGTTGAAGTGGAAAGAACTAAAATTTTTTTCCTTCTGTAAGTGACAAAAGTCGTCTCTTCTTTGTCAAGAAGTTTTGAACAAAAAAAAGCACAAAAAATCTAAAAAAGAGTCGCCACTTTGTAAAGAAAACAACAAGGAGAGATATACAACACCATGAGTGAAGAGAATGACCCACTTTTAGAGGCATTGAATGCCGACGAGGAGCATCCTCAACTGTCACAAGAATCACAGCAACCGCAGCAAACCCCGGAGGAGCTTGAAAGAGCAAGAGCATTGGACCAATTGAAGAACAAATTAGTCGAACATAGACAATGGGAGGCAAGGTTGAAAGATCTTAGAATGAATATACGAGGACTAGAAAAGGACTATGACAAAACCGAACAGGACATTAAAGCATTGCAAAGTATTGGGCAGGTCATTGGTGAAGTCTTGAAGCAATTGGACGATGAAAGATTCATTGTGAAACTGTCTAGTGGACCAAGATATATTGTTGGTTGTAGAAGTACTATAAAAAGAGAATCATTGAAGCAAGGTGTAAGAGTAGCATTGGATATGACCACGTTAACGATAATGAGGATTTTACCAAGAGAAGTTGATCCATTGGTGTATAATATGACGACTTTTGAACCTGGGGAGATATCATTTGCTGGTATTGGTGGTTTAACTGAACAGATCAGAGAATTACGTGAAGTTATTGAATTACCATTGAAAAATCCTGAATTGTTCATAAGAGTTGGTATCAAGCCTCCAAAGGGTGTCTTGTTGTATGGTCCTCCAGGAACTGGTAAGACTTTGTTGGCAAAAGCTGTTGCTGCCACAATTGGTGCCAATTTTATCTTTTCACCAGCATCCGCCATTGTTGACAAGTATATTGGTGAAAGTGCTCGTTTAATAAGAGAAATGTTCAGTTATGCCAAGGAGCATGAACCATGTATTATATTCATGGATGAAATAGATGCCATTGGTGGTCGTAGATTTTCGGAAGGTACTTCTGCTGATAGAGAGATCCAACGTACCTTGATGGAATTGTTGAACCAAATGGATGGTTTCGATTATTTGGGACAAACAAAGGTCATTATGGCCACAAATAGACCAGATACTTTAGATCCAGCATTATTAAGAGCAGGAAGATTGGATAGGAAATTGGAAATTCCATTACCTAATGAAGCAGGTAGACTTGAAATTTTCAAAATTCATTCGGCAAGTGTTAACAAGAAGGGAGAGTTTGATTTTGAAGCTGCTGTTAAGATGAGTGATGGCTTCAATGGTGCTGATATCAGAAATGTTTTAACTGAAGCTGGATTTTTCGCCATCAGAGATGATCGTGATCATATTCTTCAGAACGATTTGATGAAAGCTGTAAGGAAAGTTGTTGAAACCAAGAAATTGGAAGGTAAGATAGATTACGAAAAATTATAGTTAGCTTACTTTTTTTTAACACCCATCAATTCAATCAATCAATCACTTTACTTGAAACTTTTCAATCTCATTGTAAAAATTCCTAAATGTTTAAATGTTTAAATGTTTAAATTCATTTTTTCTTTTATTTATTCATTTATTTACAAGATGCATTCTATTTAGAATCTTTGCTCTTCTTACCTCCACCGACACGATCAAGATATGCTTTCATATGAGGGTTTTGTACCTTGCTCAAATGATCAGCAACTCTCTTACCAATAAAATCTTCCATTTCCGGTGTAAATTTCAAAGCACGATCAGCCAACAATTTCTTTTCTTGTCTCATCAATTCTTTATGTGCTGGTTCTGGCATTTCTGGATACGTCAAACGTTTGAGATCGAATTTATTAATAATATGTTTTTGATATCTTGGAATTCTACGTTTCACCAATGGTGATCTCAAACTTTCTTTCAAATCTGCTGGTAAACCAGAATGTACTAATGATGTGGGGAAATAAGTCCTCTCTAAAGCCTTTGCCTCAGGGGTACATAACTCGTCATCCTTTATCGCACGTGGAGCAGGCCATGGAATTGTTATATGCTCTGCATTTTTAACACATCTATAAGGTAACATTTTTTTATAGTGCTCATCCCAATATTTACCTCTAAAGACAATATCATCAGCAGCAAATGTCTTGGTGGCACCTGTCTTTTCATCCGTAACAGTTCCCACTAATTTTAATTGATCTCTGGTTAGAGCATCTGGATATTCAATAACATGCGAGGCTTGTGACATTCTCCAATAAGCTTTTGGAATCACAACTTTACGAGTTTTTCCCTCATCCAAGAAGTAACCATTGTATGTCGTATTATGCTCTGCTACGCTTGTTATCGTTCCTTTGAATTTACCCTTGACGATCATCACTTTGTCACCTGGCATGTATTTCCACTCTTCCATAGTTTGATATCTCTCATCGTCCGGTACATCATCCAAATTAGATAAAAGTGCTGGAAGAGAAGCTCTCTTTTGAGCAGCGAACATCAGATTTTTAATCGGCTTAGGCAACCGCAGTAAATTAAGACCAAATCTCTTGCTTTGAGGCGAAAAACTCATGTTGTTGATGTCTGTTGTTGTTCGTACAATTGGTCAATGGGAATTTGTTCATCCAACTTTTTTTTTTCTTCTCTTCACATTTTTTTGTTATAAAATTTTTTAACTTCCTAAAACGGATATTTGCTTCTTTATGGTGGGAACATGTCAATCTAGTAGTTCAGCAGTAAAGGTTTAGAGTCATTTGAAAGGAGATTAGCCTTTGAGAAGATTACAAAGCTACTGTTTTGTCAAGCTAAAATTCATTCATTTATTGTTGTAATTCCACTCCAAATACTGATATGTGTTCTCTCATTTCAATTTTCAGTACATATATTGATAAATTCTTGCTCGCTTATTTCCCCATCCTCATCTAAATCAAATTCGTCTATCATCGCCCTCAATTCCTCATCAGAAAGATTCTCTCCCAACTCTTTAGCCACCCTTCTGAGATTTCTGAGACTTATTTTCCCCGTATTATCATCGTCAAATAATTTAAAAGCACGTCTAATCTCATCTAAGGGGTCTCTTTTCAATATTTTCTCTCCAACTTTATTATGATGTGTTAGTAATTAAAAGCGACTATTGAGATCCAATTTATTCACTTACCAACTCTGTAGAAATCATCGTAGTTTATAAGGTTTCTTCCATCCGTGTCGTACTCATGGATTATATCCAACACCTCCTTCTTGGTTAGATCAAACCCAAGCGCCTTCATAGCCACTTTCAATTCGTGATAATCCAAACAACCATCATTGTTCATATCAAATAGCGTGAACTTTTCCAAATTCGTTAGTAAGGATGTGTGGATACAAGAAAATTCATACCATATGCACGTTTTGGCCTTCACTTACCGCTTCTTTTATTTCTTGTTTTTGCTCGTTCAACAATTCGCCTCTAAAGGAACTCATCACTTGTTGACTAGTACTGGTATTCAGAGTTCTGGACATTTTTATTCACCGATTGATCAATAGTCAAATAACTGAACCAACAAACAAACGCGTTTTCATTCTTCCTCGCAGATAGAAAAAGATACAAACACAAGACAAAAAAACAGACTCACAAAAACAAAAACACACAAAAACGTCGTGGCTTCACATAAACATGGACAAACAGCTTACTATGAGTGTTGCTGCCAGTCACCTTTCGATAAACCAAAAGGTATGGGTGAAGGGAGAGAGTGGCGTGGTGAGGTATATTGGGGCCACGGAGTTTGCTACTGGAGAATGGGTAGGAATTGAGCTAGAGAATTATTTTGGTAAAAACAATGGGGAAATTAATGGAGTGAAGTATTTTGAATTGGAGAAGAAATCAGGCAACTATGGAATATTTGTGAGACCACAGCTAGTAGAAGTAAGCGATGGAGGAGAACTGCCGTTGTTCGTGGGGAAAATTAGAAGCTTGGGGAGTAAATTACCTGCTGGTACAAGACCAGCATCCTTCTCTGCACATATTTCCAAGGCTCCAAAAAGTCCAAAGATCATAATTCAACGGCCTTCCACTTCATTGGCACTGAGCAAGGATGATGAAGGCGTGGAAGTACCCAATTTGGGAGTTGATGCAGAGAAAAGATTACACAACATAGTTTTAGCCCTACAAAACAAGGTGAAGAGGATGCATGAGGAAATAGAGATTTTGAGAACGAGATTGGAGATGGCGGAGAGAGATAAAGTCACATTGATACTGAACTTGGAGCAGTCTGCGCAAGCGCTTGAGCAAAAGACTATGGACACTGAAATGTTGGAAGAGCAGAAATTTGTGTTGCAAACTAGAATCACAGAGTTGGAAGAGGCATATGACCAAGTGAAAATACAACTCCGACAAGATCACGCTGTTGATTCACAACAAGACATTGAGTCCATATCAAACGCCTTGCGAGACTTGCAAGCACTGTCTCAAAACACGGAGCAAAGACTAGCAGCCGAAGTGTCAACGCTCAAGATTCAGGTCCTTCACTTACAAGATGTCCAACAGAAGTTAGAACTAACAGAGAGAAAATTAGAGGATTCGGAGCTCTTGATAGATGTATTGAGAGATGAGTTGGATTCAAATAACAAGGACGACGAAACAATGGAGAAGTTGATACAAGAAAACCTAGACTTGACAGAACAAGTTGATCGCTTACAAACTACGGTAGATCAGTTGGAACAATTGCAATCATTGGACGAAGAGGTTCTGTTAGATCATGCAGAAATTGAAAATGAGTTGAAAGAAGAGATAAAATTATTGCAGGATCAAACGGATAGTGACAAGATCTTGATAGAGGAATTGAAAGACGAAAACCTTCGATTTGGAACAATAATCAAAAATTATTCTCAGAAGAAGGATAATGATACAATTGCATCCAGAGAAAAACTATTGAAAGAGGCAGAGAGCAGACTAACAATCTTGAAGACTGAAAACAGTTCTCTGAAAATAGACGTTGAATTTCACAAATCAGAGAAACTTGAGCTAGAGAAATACGTGGCGAACTTGAAGGCTTTGGTGACAGATGAATCATCGCTGGAACCTGTTGCGGTGTTTGAATCTTGCTACAAACTCACGGCATTATTTCATAAAATTCTGGTGATATCATATAGCTTGACGCAAAGATCAGTAGAAGAAGAGAGCAAGGCTATAATATGCCACATTTTCAATATGTCAGTGACTTGTGCAGAAATCTGTTGTTTCCTAGACTACTTTTCCAGAGTCTTGAAAATCAACAAGCCTCATGATATGAGTCAAATCTTGCAACTTGTGAAAAAGATGGAGCAGATTTCCTTAGACATTGCCGCTTGTGCTAAGCTCTTTGATGATGAGAATTTGAAGAAGGAATTAGAAAAGCTAAGTAATCTTTGTATGAGTGTTGAAATCGCCCAGTTATTCCCAGAAGTAACATTCAAAAATAGAGAGACACTAAAATACTCACTTTCTCATGTTTTGAAATGCTTCATCGATCCGGAAATGTGGTTCACTAGGGTTATTTTGGATGAATTTATTATATTTGAGCTGGACGGTGAAGCCAAGTCGAGTTTGACTTCAATTTTGAAAAAATATTACTCATCCTTATCTCGTTTTAGGGTTGTATTAGACTCAAAGATCAATGCAATTGAAGATCTGGAAAAGCGATCTTTAGAATTGGAGCCAGGTTCAACTTTAAAAGACTCACAAAATCTTCATACAAATTTGCTAGGGATGGCCAGTCTATTCCAAAATGAGTATAACAGCATATCCATTGAAAAAGACGATAGTTTTTTTGAAACTGTCAACTCCATTGCTGATACCGAGTTGAGGAAGGGCATTGAATCAGTGGAATCAAGTCTGGTAAATCTCCAAGAGCTTTCATTCGTCACAATACTGGTTTCAATCTCCTCACCGGGAATGATTAGCGTAAAGAAAGCTCCTTTAAATATCGGCAACTCATCTTCAAAAGAATACGATTCACTCAGGGAGGAGATTTTACGTATCTCCAAATTGATCAAGGAAAAGGAGAGTAGCCTTCAAGAGCTGACATTAAAAATTTCTGTACTCAATAGAAAGTTAAATGAGAATAATATCGAAAATGCCAAGTTTACAAATCAATCCTTAAAAATAAAGGAGTTGAAACAAGACAATGAACGAATTCTCGAAGAACTACATGCCGCACAAGATGACATTTCCAGTTATATTGAGCAGATTGAAGAAATGAAACATCAAAACATGTCCTTTACAGGATACTTTAATAATATTCATGAAGAGAAAGAATTCGTGCAAAAATCTGTTTTAATAGCAGAAATTCACTCATTAAGAAACACATTGAGTCATTTACCCAATGAGAACAAAATCTCCGTCGAGCAATGGCTTATTCTGGAGAAGCCTGTCGTTGTTGGTCCAAGGAAATTTCCGAACTTCAAGCTGGCTTACAAAAACTTGATGAAGTTGAATGATGAATACTCAATTATGCCGATCTCATCACAAGACCGCAATAACTATATCCCCAGGTTTTACGTAAGCTCTATGAGAAATGAGTACAATACATATGAGAGAGCTAAAGCTAGCATCAAATGAAATACTTTGTATCCTTTCGTTATGCCGCCGTATGATGTAGTTCAAAAATTCTCTCAGAAAAATTGTGATGAAGAAAAAAAAAAAAACTCAAAAAAAAAAAATTAAGAAACGGCTTTTGTATGTGATAAGATAAACAAGTATATTCAAATCTGATTCTCTTATTGCTATGAACAGGTTCTTTTCCAAGTCAAGGCAGAAGAAGAAGCGAAGCTCTTCGACCACCGACGCTGAGCCGGCTAGAAATAAGTCTTTATATGTGGGGCCAAAGAGAAGGTCCAGCCAAGAAACTCTTATCTTTAACAGGTGTGACCCTACACAAGAACATTATGGTCAGTTGGCGCATAACTTGGCAGCAGTGAATAGAACATTGAATACAGTGTTGAGAGATGTGATGAATGGGGACAATGCCAGTCCGAGTATTGGGACAGGCACAGACCGTCATGTTTATGACTATGATAGTGATGGTACTGCCGCATCAGTTGATTCATTGCAAATCAATGGGTTTAAAATCTTCGGTAAGGAGATTGATGAATACAACTCCAAGAGGAACATGCCAATACTGTCAGTGACTTTAAAAACGGGACATTTGATGTTTTCATCAAATCAATCGCTTGATCATTTCAAAAAAAGCTACAAATGGAGATTCAAAAGCTCTATAGAGAGAAGGTCCTCCTCGAACACCACAGGTTCAGCAAGCGGGATGAGTAACCTTGATCAAGTAAGAAATCAAGCTAGAAATTATCAGGCACATGGAGTGCTACCGAGTCAAAATTTAAGTGCTATTGCAGATGATGATGATGATGATGATGTTGATAACCAAGAAGAGGAAAAAGGAGAATATGAAGAGGACTCTGATCTACCGTTATTTTATATTTCAACTCCTCCTCTAGCACAATTCAGGAAAAACTGTCCTTATATGACGATAAGCAAATATTATTTTGCCTCCGAATTGCGACTGCGAGCTGGCATGAAACCAACAAAGACAGAATCTGAAGAACCCATCAAGTATGTATTTTGCAAAGTTCAGGACAAGTATATAAAATCAGGCCTCAAAAGGTTCATATTAGAATTCACCCCAAACCCAGCTGATCCTACCGAAACCTTCAAAGTGGTGATGTTTACTCACAGGTCAAAACCCTATACTGATACCATTTATAAAGGTACCAAGCTTCGATTCGTTGGAACTTCAGTGTGCACATCAGTATTTGGCAGCGCAGCAATTCAACTCATGGTGATGAATGAGCCTAGGGCGATTTCATTGTTGGATAATATGACAGAAGATGATAAGCCAGCCATCGACAATCCTCTTTTGAAAGAAGAAACTACTTTGACAGATATATCTGCGGGCTCAATCATCTATAAGCTTTATGGAAATTCCACATTACCTCCCTTGGCCAAAGATACAGATAATCATGGAGATATACTACCAAGAAAAGTCCAGAAATTGGGACAGATTTATTGCTATGAAGCAATTGATCTACATAATAGAGATGACCTTTACGGTGATTTCAACAACGTGAAACAAGTCAAGTTGGATACGATGGTGATAACGTGTATGCTCTTAGTCTTGAGAGAACAGGAGAATAAGAAAAATCCACGATCACTGACTTCTCAATTTGCCCGTGGTCTTCCTTATTCTGGTGGTGGTGGTGCCTCGGCGGTATATGGGTCGTATGATTCCCCATTTCCAATGGGGAATATTTGGTAAGCTTGCTTTGGTCGGGGTTGGTTCAGTTTGATTTGGTATAGGTTGGAGTTGTTGTTGTTGTTGTTGTTGTTGTTGTCGTCGTCTTTTGAATAGTTGAATTTGGACGTGTATAATAATCTCAAATTTGTTTGTTGAAAAAAAACACAAAAATAAATCGCCACTACAAAGAGACATCTCTATCTACACATTTTATTATATTATAAATTGGAAAAGATGGAAAGATTACAAAGATTGTTAGGCCAGGCAAATGGTCTTGGAGCACCACCGGCTACAGACGCTCCTGCTGTTGATAATGCTGAAACCGTATACATATCTTCCTTGGCATTATTGAAGATGTTAAAACATGGTAGAGCAGGTGTTCCTATGGAGGTTATGGGATTGATGTTGGGAGAATTTGTTGATGATTATACAGTCCATGTCATTGATGTATTTGCCATGCCTCAATCTGGTACTGGTGTATCTGTTGAAGCTGTTGATGACGTATTCCAAACAAAGATGATGGATATGTTGAAGCAAACAGGAAGAGATCAGTCAGTTGTTGGATGGTATCATTCTCATCCTGGGTTTGGATGTTGGTTATCGAGCGTAGATGTTAACACACAACAATCGTTCGAACAGTTGAATAAAAGAGCAGTTGCCGTTGTCATTGATCCAATTCAATCCGTCAAGGGTAAAGTTGTCATTGATGCATTTAGATTGATTAACTCTGCAACTTTAATGATGGGACAAGAACCAAGACAAACCACTTCAAATGTTGGTCATTTGAACAAACCATCCATAACAGCATTGATCCATGGTTTAAATCGTCATTACTACTCGCTTAATATCGATTATAAGAAAACACCTAACGAAGTTGGTATGTTGTTGAATTTACATAAGAAAGAGTGGCAATCAGGTTTACAATTGAATGATTATGAAGAAAAGGAAAAACATAATGTAGATGCTACAAAGCAGTTGGTGAAGATTGCTGAACAATATGTTCAAAGGGTGCAGGAAGAGAAGGAATTAACTGATGAACAATTAAAGACACGTTATGTTGGTAAACAAGATCCAAAGAAACATTTGTTGGAAACAGCTGAAAACAGATTGGAAGAAAATATTGTGTCAATCACCTCTGGTAATGTTAACTCTTTAGCTATTCAATAGAAAATTGTAAAGTATTATTTAAAAAGTCATAAAATTTCAAGTTTTAACGTAGAGTTTCATATATTTATATTTGACAAAGGGGATATTTTCTATACCCTTTCCCAGAACTGTATATAACTCTCTTTCAAAAACAACAACTCCTTCTCAGTAGTAACTACTTCCATATCATGAATCAAAAGCCATTCATCTCTAACTTTATCCAACAATTGAATTTTATAATTATTAGTATCAGTATCATTATTCTCCAATGATGCCAACGGTACCAATTCATGTACTATGTTACATACTAATCTGTACATAAGTGGCTCATTTGTGTTATCTATGAGGTACGGAGACATGTCCATTTCCAAGGGAAATTTTACCACCGTGGGGTTTCTTGTACTACCACTTATACTAGAGACTGTCATTTCAGAGCTCCCAAATCTATTGAAATGCAAAATTAAGGTATGAGGCAATGCCTTTACCTTTTTGTTGAATTTTGAAGATGATAACAAACTTGATAAGGACACTTGAGGAATATCTTCAGAACCTATACCATCCTTGAAAAATGAATGATATGGAAGCTCCAATGACAATAGCCAATACTTTGTTAACTTGTCATCCCCCAATGCTAATTTACCTTGAAAAATCTTACTAATAATAGACTTTTTATTTCCCACTGTAAGAGATTGGTTCAAGTTATTCAAGAACCATACAAGAAACAGCTTCGGATCAGATTTGACATTCAATGAGAATTTTTTGTTCGATTTTTTGGAGATCAATTGCATCAAAGCATGAGGTGACATATGGGATTTGAAAAGACGTGAAGACCATAATTTTCGCACCATCAATGAAAACTGTTGAACTAGTTCATCTTTCTCGTTGGAGTTAAATAACAACATTGAGTCTCGAAGTTGATTAACATGAGCTAACAGTTGAATAACTACATTGGCATAGTCATTTGTATTATTGGAATTATTCATTCCAATGAATCCAGGACGATATTCCTTGTGGTTCAAATCAAATGACATCTCTTTTGATTTATAAAGCTCTTTAACCATTTGAGCATTGTAAGTAGGTTTCACCAGATATTTAACATCGCTTAAGATTTTTTCATCCTCCACCTGATAATTCTCGGGTAATATGTAAATTCTCAAAGTTGATAAATTGATGAAGATATGATGATTTTCATTTATAGAGTGTAGAAAAGCATATGACGATCTGCCACGCCCTTGTAGATACTTACCACATACCAAGCATGAATAGACATTGGCATTGGAAAGTGATATAGAGCAGTTTTTTTCAAAATCGAAATCTAACCTGGACCTGTTAACAGTCTCTAAATACGCGTTTTGAACGTTCTTTCTATGAAATGTTGAATCCTCAAATTCGTCACCTGTATCTGATGAGTCCGACAGTTCATCAATTGGATTTGGCTTTTGTCTCTTTCTTATTTGATCATCGTTGTCATCTGTCATCTCAAGTCTTGTCAAATGCCTCTTTTCAAATTTGAATATTTTTTTTTCTCAATTAACAAAATATTATCTTTCTATCTCAAGTGCACTCTTCAACATTAAAAATGTACAAAGAGAAAGGATGGAAATTACAATAGTTGACAAATTGGAGGGTTTCAGAACTAATGAGTAACGGATTGACAGAAGTTCCAAGTACCGGACATTTACATTTGCAAAAATTGAGACTTTTTAGCCCTCGAATAATCGCTTGGTCTCTTTAAAGTCACTTCCAACATCACCAAATTTGCAAGATTTGCATTTATACGGTAAACCCTCTAGGATCTTTGGATCATAACATGCGCAAAGTCATCAATTTGGAATCGTTAGATGCCGACAATTGTGAACTTGAAACTTTCAATGGTCTGTTCGAAGAGGTTATGGTGGTTGCGTTTGAAACATATTAAGATAAGAAGTCTCGAATTTTTCGAAAACTCGTCAATTTGAAATTGTTAAATTTGAGGGATAACAAAGTACCTGAGATCCTGCACCTTGAGAAGTTGAAACATTAAGAAAAACTCTCTCTTGATTATAATATTTTAGCTGGTGTAAAGGAATCTGACGGGTTGACAGAGCTAAAAACTTTATGTTTGGTGCACTGAAATACAGATAGAATTGAGAGCTTGGGTACATTGAAAAAATTGGAGATTTTACTATTGAAAGAGAATACCATTGGTATGATTGAAAAATCTTAGGGGTTGCTCAAACTCCGATTCTTGATATTGAATGAGAATGTGCTCGATAATTTGTGTTCTTTGCAGTCAATGATATTGTACGTGTTTAAAGGTTCTCGATTGGAAAATCTTGATTCCTCGCAGAATTTGACTCGCTTAGAAATAAGTTCAACACCATTGGAGAGAATAGAAGGTGTAGAAAATTTGACCAAATTGAAATATTTGCAGTCCCGATACAGTCACATCGAATATATAAAAGGTGTAAATACATTGATCAATCTTGAAGAAAAGAATTTGGCAGGCGCTGCTTTGAAAAGAATCTTCGGGTTGACAACGTTGAAAAGGTTGGAAAGGCTATATTTTAATGTTTATTCACTTACCAGGATAGAAGGCTTAAAGAAGTTGACAGATCTTGAAACTTTGAAAATGAACCGTAACAATACAAAAACCATTGGGGCATTCACCCGGTTGACAAATTTGAGATATTTGCATTTGCCCCATAATAATATCAAGGGGATCGAAGAATTATCTTCCTTGACCAACTTGGAATTCCTTTTTAAATCGGGCTTCAACAAATTGAAAAAGATTGAGATTATCTCCCTGCAAAAGAAATTGAGGCACTTGAATTTAAATCTGAACGATGAAATTCACATTTTTGAGTATTTCGATAACTGTTTGGCTTTGCAACAATTATATCTACCCAGATTTAAACAAATAGATCAAACAGTCTCGAAACTAAATAAATTGAGGCATTTGTCGGATTCAATATATACCTCCATAAGGGATTAATAGAAGAGTATGGCAATTCCTCGGCGGTATCCTTGATATATTCGTTAGTTGTTAAATTTAAGAATTGTTGTTCGTTTGATGGAAATTTTGAAAAGTTGAAGAAGGCATTCGTCACCTATGGTAGAAACAGGGCTCCAGACTGGGAAGTGTCTCCACCTCCTGCGACGAGATTTTGCTGAGATATGTCGTTTATGGGCTTTTCATGTTGTAATAAATTTCATAGCAAATGCAAATTTACTAATAGAACGTACTTAAAAAAGATACATCAAATATTCAGTACCTCCCACTGTAGCCTCCCCTACTACCACGAAATGACCCACCGCCACCACGGTAGCCACCACCACCACGACCACCACTGTATCCACTACCACCACGACCGCCACGCGAATTATATTTAGGCTCTCTTCTATCATATGTTTCTCTTCTATCGTAAGGCAGTTTATCGTGTGGTCTACTATTAAATCGATCACCCGCTGCTGGTGTTGGTGCACTTCTTTCAAAATTGCCACGTCCTGTATTTCTGAATCCTCTTGTTTCACCAGCAGCTCTTCTTTCACGCAGTGCTTCTCTTTCCTTTTCAATCTTTGTATAGTTTCTTCCACCTACACCTCCACCTAATCGTCTTGGTTTCCAGTTTTTTATCAATCGACTTCTCTCAACATCAACTAGCATAGTACGGTCCATTAATTTCAACCCATTGGCCTCTTTCAAGCATGCCCTGGCATCCTTCTCCTGGTCAAACTCGACAAATGCATAGCCTTTAGATTCAGATGTCAATTTATCCTTAACCAATCTCAACTTCTTTATCGTGCCGTATTTAGAAAAGAATTGTTGTAATTCCAATTCAGTCAGTTTATAATTCAATCTCCCTACAAATACTGTCTTGTATGGATCTGAATTTTCAATATGTGGGTCTTTAGAAGGATCCCATTGACTCAAATCATTCGCCATTTTTTCCTGTTGCTTTTCGTTCTTCTCCTTTTTCAACCTCCTCTCTTTCTGTTGAATTCCCTCTGTGGACTCATAAGTGCTCTCTTTGTTGTAATTTTTCAACAAATCAATGTAATTACCGATGGGAGAAACACTGGGGAGTTTTCTCTGTTCTATTGGGTAATCTATTGGTTCTATAAACTTTAACGGCTGTTTAGGAGCAAATAAGTTTGATATCACCGGTGGATAAGAAGGTGTTTCCGACTGTGTCATTTTGGTTAGTAATTCCAATCATGTTAAAAGCTACATGTTTACTACTTACCATGTTCTACTGGCCTTTGAGGTATTCTCTTTATTTGTTATTATAATTTTTTTACCTTTTTTTTTTTTCCTTCTCACCTTTTTGAAGTTCTTAGAATCAAACAGCTGAGCACTTCTATAGTCAAATGACTACAACTTCATGACTACGGTTTGATTGGAGTGTAAAGCAGGCAAGATGGAACTTTTATAATTTTATTTTATGAAAACAAATATTAATATATAGCAGAAAATAATTAAATGATAAATAAACAAATGATATAACGACAAACAATTCCACAATCATTTCTTTCCAGCTAACAAATGATTCAACAATTCACTACTAGCAGCATTGTTTGATGAATTTTCGGAATTAACATGGCCAGAAACATTATTTAATGACACACCGCTAAACAACCCAGGAGGTGCTGGCGCTGAAGTGCCATTACTTGAGTTTAATTTCATTTGATGAGCAGCTGCAGCTGCCATCATCTGTTGTTGTTGTTGTTGTTGTTGTTGTTGGTACAAAGATTGCAGTTGAGAATTATTATTTCCTTGCTGTTGTTGTTGCAGTTGCTGGTGTAAAAGTGTCAAGTTAGCAGCCGGGGTCAAAGGTGTATGCGATTGTTGTTGCTGCTGTTGTTGTAATCTCTGTAAACGTTGTTGTTGTGCAAAATATTGCTGTTGAGCTAATACTGCTGCTGCTGCAGTCGATGCATCTTGGGATGGCTGCTTCGGTTGTTGTTGTTGTTGTTGTTGTTGTTGTGATCTTTGTTGTTGTTGATGGAGTTGTAATATAAATTGAATATTTTGAACACCTAATATGTGATTATTTGTCTTGTTTATCAACAAATTATCAACTATTTTAGTAGAAATATCCTTTGTATTGTTTTCTGGCAGCGATGGAGAGCCCGGTGTGAAATTGAACAATTTTGGATACGCGTTGAATTCAGTTTCATCGATTTTATTACAGTCGAATCTTACAAATGATGGATCGAATAAGCTTAAAGCATCTGAAATACCATTCAACACAGCTCTTGCATCCTTTGTACTATCGATATATTCAGTATTGTTAATGTTGTCTTGTTCTTTTCTTTTCTCTCTTTTCTTAATCTCTTTACCAACATGTTGTTGTAATTGAACAGATTCGCCTAATGTTGGGAATGCAGTTGCTAAATTTGCATTGTCAAGATTAGTTGACAAATGTTGATAATTCATATTGTACAAATTCGAAGATGAACCTTTACCCCAATTAGCAGTAGGTGGTAACAGTGGGCCATTTTCATCCTCTTCATCTTCTGAATTATTACCATTATTGTTAGTTGATGATTTGTAATAATATTGATTGACACCGTTGTTTCCCAGGATACCGTTGTTATTATTATTATTGAGTTGATACAGTGATGACAAAGTATCCAATGTGGCATTTGGCATGACTGGTGTACCATTTAAAGCAGGAGCTAAACCATGAATTGCTGATCTAACTTCATTGTGAATTCTTCTATTTGACATATTCTCTCTATTATAACTTTCAGCTTCCTCTCCAGGTTCATGTAAAAACATACAATTAGGATTTGGACATTGCTGGCCTCTTAAATATGATGAACAATATTTTGTAGTACCGTGAGCTGCTTTTAACAGTCTTCCATCACTGATTGATCCATCAACGGCTTGAATACATTTCAAGGCATCTTCCTTACGTACAAATGTCACATATACGCTTAATCCAGGCGCTGAATGTGGATTAGCCGGATTAGGAGATTTCCTATTGACAACAACTTTGGAAATTTTACCATATTGACCAAAATATGAATCAGATCTAAATAAAGTTTGTAAATCTTCGGTGGAACCTGGTAAATTTAATCCAACCACATACACCAAATTTTTTTGTATAACTCTCATTCCAGCTAATTGCTTCTTGGAAGCTTGCTCTGCATCTCTTAATTCCTTTTCCCTTTGCTTCCTCTTTCTCTGTTTTTCTAATTGTTTCAATTTTAACAGATTCAATTCATCTGGTGAAAGCACCTTATATTCCACAGTATCTTTACTATAAATTCTACGACATGCTGGACAATTATGATTCAAATCTGGGTTTGATATAATATTGTTATAACAAAATTGACAAATTTGATAACCACACGGACATGGTTTGAAGTTTTTATCACTCAAATCCATCTCCTCCACACATAATGGACTAGCTTATTTGTTAGTATCTCCCAAATCGTCTTATCAAGTTCGAATCCTCTTAAGACTTACCATAAATCTTCTTCTTCTTCAGATACGTAAGAATCGTTATTATCTATCATCTTTATATAATTTTATCTTTGCCTCCTGGTTGTCGGTGTGTTTGTGTGTGATTTAACTTTTCTTCCGAAAAATTTGGGTTTTTTCTTTTGCTTACAAAAAAATACACGACTAAATTGATTGATACTTTACATTTCCATTGTTACACAGTTAATAATAAGAGAGTTATAGATCAAGGTCTATATCAAGGTTTATGGACTTGACTATCTCATCAAACCCACCATAATAATCTCTGAATTTGGCAAATAATTTTTCATTTTGTAAAGATTCCATGGCTTGTTTTTCCTCTTTCAATCTTGATTCTCTCTCCTCTTTTGTTTCATCTTGTCTGACAGATTTATCAATACCACCAGTGTAGAACATCTTGGTTCTTGTCTTCAATCTACTAAATGGATCGTCATCTTTATTTTGATCTTTCAATTTCAGTTCCATTGCTCTTAATTCGGCTTTTCTTATCAATTCTTGGTTTAATTTCTTATTTCTTTCATTAACACGGGATAACATTGATTCTTCTGAACGAGTGCCTTGTGATACCTCTGCTTGAATGTTTTTCAATTCCTTTTCCAACCTTTCAGCAGTTTCGAAATCTTCATTTTCCAAAGCAATAATCTTTTGTTGTTGTAAATGGTTTTTCTTCATCACAATA
The DNA here is from genome assembly GCA_030567655.1 of Nakazawaea ernobii. NCBI lineage: Eukaryota > Fungi > Ascomycota > Pichiomycetes > Alaninales > Pachysolenaceae > Nakazawaea > Nakazawaea ernobii. Next base: position 135,131 of record JAJLSN010000242.1, read on the forward strand.
TTGACACCTGATATATCGTTTTCAAGTTCTTCCTTCTTACGTATCATATCGGTAATCTCTTGGTCCGTTAACGGTCTTCTTGCCATCTCTCTTAGTTCATAATATTTTTTACTAATTTGGCGTAAAGATAATAATTCCAAATTATCCTTTTGTAATCTTTCAACATATACTTTGAACTCATAATCGGAGATTGGTCTATCAGAGAAAATGCTCATTGGTATTGTTCTTTCACTCTTACCAATACGAACCACAGCATATAAATCAGTTTTCCTGTTCACAAGTTTATAAATTTTTTCCCTTTTTTCAACGATATCTTTAATTTGAACCATACGGTATTCACTTTGTCCCGTTTGTTGATTAGTACCCACATTAATCTTGGCATAGCAATCAGTAACGGTAGTGGCAAATTCAGGATAATTTGAATATTTGGAGATTAATTGTCTACCAATATGAATATTATTTATATCTTTCAAAGTTGTCTCCTTTTCTGGTTCACGATCATGTTTCAAATCGGCAAATTCATATTCGTCTTCATCATCCACTTGGTACTCATCCTCATCATCTTCTTCCTCTTCATCTTCACGATCTTCATTGTTATCATCATCATCATCATCATCATATCCACGACGTCTATTTTGAGCTTTCCGTCTTTGCAGTCTTAACAATTCTCTCTTGTCAGCTTTGGCATTGTTTTTGCCTCTCTTCTTTGATCTTTGTCTTTCCTCTTCATTCAATTTATCCTTCTTCGCACGTAATTCTAAATATTTCCTCTCTTGAAATCTTTCTAACTCTTGTGTTCTTTCAAAAAGAATCAGCTCTCTTTGTAAATCATCCATTGCCATTATCTTATCTCTGTCGTCTTCATCTTTGAATTTCCCTTCTAAAGGGTAAGGGTTTCTCAATCCATCTTCTTCATCGTCATCTTCATCATCACTGACAATTTTTCTCTTCTTCTTTGAAGACAGTGATTTCTCTTCTTCTTCTTCATAGTAATCATCTTCATCCCCATCTTGAGCTTCTTGTTCAGAATAAGAGTTATCGTCATTCTGTTCCTCGTCAGATCCAGCTGCTAATGCTAATAAATCCTCATCTAAATCCATGTTTATCTATGAAGTATTTCCTCTCTATCTCGTTGATTAATTTGTTTGTTGAACAATTTTTTTGTCTTTTGCAGAAAAAAAAATACACAAAAAAACAAAAACACACACAAAACCACAAGAGACAAGAGACAAGAGACAAGAGATAAGAATAGATACAAGATATGCCACCCGGTAGCAATACGAAGAAGCAGCAACAGAGAGATCTTATTGAACAACAGAGACAACTCAATTTAAGACCAACTCTGAAAAGGTCCCCTTCAATCTTAGTCACCGACGTTAGATATGCATCGCAAAATTCAAGAGCTAGTGCACCATTTGCCGGTCATCGATTCAATGCTTCTAACAATAAAGAAGCGGGTAATAATGTCAACAACCAGCGCGGTACCAGTGGACACAAGAACAATAGTAAGGCAAACATCAATAGAGGAATACCGACAAAATTCAGTAATATTTCTGTTTCCAATATAACATCAGGGATTAGTGATATTCCATCCGGTCGTAAGAGACAAACACCGCCTTCGAGATTGAATTCACCATCAGCAGACTACGGATCAATCAACAATTTGTATCTGAATACGACGGGGAATAGAAGGCTAACTCCAAGGAATATTCCAAAATTATCACAATCCTTACCTTCAAGAATGTCAAAAAAATCACAGAGATTGGTGTTAATACCTGATGAAGATGATGATGATTCATACTCTTTTCAGCAACAGCAACAGCAGCAGCAGCAGTATCAGCAAGAACAGAAACAACATCAACAGGCTCATCCTATAGATCCTAAGAAATTACATAGTTATCAGCGCTCAAGGCTGGAGAAATTGACAAAAGAGCAAAGGGCAAGAGAATGCCCAAGAGTCACTGCTTATTTGATATCGGATGGTTTCAAATTGAAAATGACTTCAAAGTTTCTAAGGAAACATCATTTAGTTATGCCGCGATTATACGATGAAGTGTTGTATATACCATACTCATTGCCTTTATTACCAGGCTCAAATGGTAACAGAGTGCAATCAAATAATTCTGAAAGACTGCAACCACAGAAGCAAATGATGGAAAATTTCATTGATAATTCCGAATTGAAAGATCATCATTATGAATATTTCAGTGGTGAAGATATGAATGACCAAGGTGGTAATATGGATAATAGTAATAATGATTCAACAAAGCCAATTGATTTGGGTAAATCTGATTTAATGAATACTGGAACAACAGAATTTGAAAATTTTAATCCCAGTGAACCGCAGTTTTTTCCCAGCCCTGCAAGTTCCCCCGTAAATAGATACAAGCCTCCATCCATATATGATGAAGGGGAAACTGAAGAAGACCAAGAACAACAAGACGAAGGAGAAATTGCTGAAATGACCATGAACACTTCTACTTCCAATGATGAAGATATTTCTAAATTGCCAAATTTATCCAATCATGCGGAATTGTTTATATTTGGATATGGTGTAGTTGTGTTTTGGAATTTCAGTGAAGTACATGAAAAGAATATATTGGCAGATTTAGCATTTGCCAAAAGGGGCGATATATATGGTGAGAATGGATGTGAAGATGTGGAAGATGATGATGAAGATGACGATGAAGATGAAGAAGATGATGATCAGATTGAACTTGATTCTGAAGAGCCACTTTTAATCCGTCCCATTGACGATCAAGATATTGAATGTGATGAATTCCATTTTGAATATAACAAAGAGATATCAACACCAAGGATTTATAATGATATGATTACTTTGAAATCTGGTGATCATTTGATCAAATTAACAATATCACATTCATTAGCACAATCAACGAAATTATGCTATTACGAATCAAGAATGTCAAGAATTTTGAATTCCATTTCGAAATTACCCAAGATCTTAGCACTTACTGGTAATCTTTACAAGATCAAGACAAGGAAAGTGTTGTTGATCAAGACGGGTAAATTGTTTCAATTAAGAAATGAAGTTAATTTATTATCAAATGTATTAGATACGCCGGAATTTTTCTGGTCGATGGAACCATCATTACACCCTTTATACAATGCCATAAGAGATTATTTAGAGATTGATCAAAGAGTGGAAGTGATTAACGATCGATGTAAAGTCTTTTTAGATTTTTTCGATATCATAAGTGATTCCATTGCTGAGAAGAATATGAATAAAATTACATGGTGGGTCATCTATGTATTAACTGCAATGATTGTCGTTAGTTGTATCGAGATTTTCTTGAGATATATGTTGATAAAGAAGAGTCACATTAGATAGTTAGCAATTAGATTAGCAAATAGCATCATACAATATTAATCACACACGTCATGTTAGACTGTACGAAAATGGCGTTTTAGAAATTCGTGGCAGTAGAGTCACTATCATAAAACAATCTGTTTCACTTATAGCATGTCCGTATCTATATGTATCGATAGATATATATATATACATAGCACTGTACCCTGTATATATATATATATATATAGCGATGTATATGGATATGTACATGCCACAACAACAACAATCCTTGTTCGTGGAAAGCTGAAATTGCAACGACAACAACAAAGCCTTGTTTTGTGTGATGAACAACCGTGTCATTTTCCTTGAATTTGCGCACACCAACAATTATAAAAAGATGGACATTCAGGGGTAAGCAGAACACTGACGATCTTTTGTCTCAGTACACCGCCTTCATTCTAAACCAAGTTTCACAAGAGATATAATCGTGTCTTGAACAGTCTTTGTTCCTTCTCTAGTTGTTTGTTGTCACAGAAAAGAGAAAAAGTTTTTTGTTTTTTGTGAGATAAAGCGAAAAATTCACTTCGCTTCGCTTTAAGATAATTTGTTAAACTACAAGATATTATTGTATCATACCACAAAAAGGTCTTATGTATAACTTGGATGGCCACCATCTGAATTACCCTTTGTCACATATTTGCATGATTTGAGATTGCCACCACACATACATACATACATACATACATACATACACACACAAAGAATGATACTGCAATTACCCACCAAGTTGGTTAAGACCAAATACATTTTGATTTTAACATTTTTAATATTCCAGTTCACATTCTTATACAGGATCCAACAACATGACCATATACATAATGCACAGTTGTCAATATACGATAAATCACAATCTTCAATCACTTATAAACAGTTGTTGAAAAAATTTTCACCAAAGGAATTTGTCAAGAAACCATTGGCAGAACGTTGTGAAACATACTTTGATGAATTATTCAAATTAGAAGAAGATTGGAAAATACCAGACTTGAAGGGTTTGGATTATTCATTAGATGTCTTTGATGAAAATAATTTCTATAACAATCGTTATAGACAATTGAAAGAAGAGTATGAAAAACTGGGGAAAGCAATAAGCGAAATAAAACCATCTGATATCTTTGAAGAATTAACAAAAAAGAAGAATGTCAATTCCAATATCGAAGATTCTTTGATTGATAATGCAGGTCATTTAAGAATTTATGGGAAATGTTATACACAAAATGATGAAAATAATCATCCAAGATGTCTTGATATAGAATCAAGACTTTTCCCATTTTTAGCATTTGAACCTCCAATATCTCAAAGATGGGACGGTACTATTGTTGAAGATTGGTTAGACATTGGAGAATATTATGATTATGACGAAAGTTTTGTACCACATAAGGAGAAGGCAAGTACAATTGATGATAATGGAGAATCATGTTTTATACATAATTTCAAACACAAGATGAAAGGACGTGGTATTGTTATAAGTATTGGAGATCAATTCATTGATGAGATTGTCAACTTGATTAAAGTGTTGAGGTTTCATGAAAACAAATTACCAATTCAATTTGTACATAAAGGCGATTTGGCAACACGTTCACAGCAAAAAATTATTACACTGGCAAGAGAAGATCTTTTCATTCCAAATTTGAATATGACAATAGATTCATTTCCACAAGAAGTTTGGTTTATCAATGCTAAAAGATGTTTTGTACAATCATATTATTACAATTTCAGTTTCTTTGCCAATAAATGGGTACTGGTTTTATTTAATTCATTTGAAGAAATGTTTTTAATGGATAGTGATTCTGTACCATTTATGAAGCCCAATGAATTTTTCAAATTTCTTGATGGTTATAAGAAAACCGGTGCATATTTCTTCAAAGATCGTGAAAGTGGTGAACAACTTCCTAATGAATATAAAAATATTTTTGTCAAGATGTTACCAACAGAGACAGAAAATGTGTTTTTTGATATACCACCAACAACTGAACATACTTTAGGAACAAAATTTATGAAAAATAATGCAAGACATTTTATGGAATCTGGTATAGTGATGATGAATAGGAAGCAACATTTGACAGGGATTTTAATGTCGGTACACATTCAATTTTGGGGGCCTTTAAACACATTTATATACGGTGAAAAGGAAATTTTTTGGCTAGGACAAAGTATTGCTGGAGATGAAGATTATCGATTCAATATCAATCCAGTCGGTGCCATTGGGAAAATTGAAGTGAATGGTGAAGATCATTCCATCGTAGGTTCCCATCCAGCTCATATGGCACCGGATAATCATACATTATTATGGGTTAATAGTGGTATGGAAATTTGTAAAAAACACACATGGGAACTAGATTTCAAAGAGAACAATTACATAAAGAGTAAATTCAATTCAGTTGATGAAGTGCAAAAATATTATACATCACCATTGGTGATAGAAGGTGTTATTATTCCTCCTGATGCTACAAAGCAGTTCCCAAATAGCAAAAATTTCCCTTCAAGAGGTTGGGCAAATATGAGAGATAATGGTTGTAAAGGTTATAATTGGATTGCCCATTATAAAGTTGGTGACAATGCCAATGATCCAGATACCATTGGTCAAGAAGTGCTGTTTAATCTCGAACAACAAGAGTTGTATAACAAGATATCACAATTATGGGTCTATGATTTTGAAATCAGATTGAAACCAGCATCTTCAACTATTGCGCTGAGTGCAACAACAACAACACCAACAACACACAACACCACCACCACCACCAGCTATATGAACTTCGATGAGTTGGAACTTTTATAGAGAATGTATTTTTCAATCGAAAACTATTAGTAAATGATCAAGAACAAATGTACCGCGTAACACAAGACAAAAAGCCACAACGATCATCACTATTGTCCATTCAACAAAAAAGTACATATAGACCTATTATCTGTGAGTAAGTTCGTTGTCTTTCTGGCTTGACTTTTTGTTTTTTTGGTTCTTGTAATCGGGATTTGAACCGCAAAGTTTTTTCTGCCTATCGAACAATGTTCAACAACACGATAAAGAACAACAACAACAACAGCGAGTTGGAGAAACAACGTCATTTGTGCAACAGACCTGCTTCCCTCGGATAAAATAAATCCAACAACAACAACAAATCACATGATAACTAGAATAGAGAGCCCGTGGTGAGGTAATCGAGTACTGGTTGTGGTATAAGTTCCTACGGAGGTGTACCCCACTTTATGTTGGGTGGGACAAATTTCAGGAAAGGCACATTTCCAGTCCGGAGACGGATGCTTTTCGTTTCCCCCAGATTTTCCATTACAATGAATTAATACCCCAGGAGGAGCATATTTCCCCGATTTTCACACTCCAATAACAACAACAACAACAACACATCATCATCATCATCTTTATTATTTCTTTGCCTTTGAATTTTTTTCCTCATTGGCAAATATTGAACAGAGTATTTAATCCCCCATTATTGTCTGTTTTTCGCAAAATTGTTGATTGTTAATTGTAACAATACAATATTATTATTATTAGCTATTATTAACTAGTATAACTATACACAATGTCTGATCTTGATATTGAATCACTCATCACCCAATTGACCACCGATGAAAAAGTCAAATTGATCTCAGGTATCGATTTCTGGCACACTGCCAAAATTGAAAGGTTGGATATCCCATCATTGAGATTCTCGTACGTTTACACTTTAGATAATAATCGTTTGTTTGCCGATAATAGGTATTTCTATTATACACAACACTGAGTAAGAAATTTGATTACTAACTATAGTTTATGATATAGTGATGGACCTAATGGTATTAGAGGAACCAAATTTTTCAAAGGTGTTCCATCTCTGTGTTTTCCAAATGGTACTGCTTTAGGTTCTACTTTCAACAAGGAGTTATTATTTGAAGCTGGTGAATTAATGGCAAAGGAGGCAAACCACAAAGGTGCCCATGTCATCTTAGGTCCAACTGTTAACATCCAAAGAGGTCCATTGGGTGGAAGAGGTTTTGAAAGTTACTCACCTGATCCAGTATTGAGTGGTTTAAGTGCTGCTTCTGTCATTTCTGGTATGCAATCAAAGGGTATTGCTGCCACTTTGAAACATTATGTTTGTAATGATTTAGAAGATGAAAGGAATTCGACTAATGCATTGCTTTCACAAAGAGCATTGAGAGAAGTTTACTTGTTACCATTCCAATTGGCTATAAGAGATTCAGATCCAAAAGCTATTATGAGTTCATATAATAAAGTCAATGGTGAACATGCCTCACAATCAAAATATTTATTGAACGATATCTTGAGAGAAGAATGGGGTTGGGATGGTACCATCATGTCAGATTGGTTCGGTGTATATTCTTTGAAAGAAGCCATTGACGGTGGTTTAGATATTGAAATGCCAGGTCCACCAGTTATAAGAAAACCTGACGCCGTTTCCCATGCTATCTCTTCAAAAGAAGTACACATTAATGCTTTAAACGATAGAGTTAGAGGTGTTTTGAAATTGGTTAAATATGCAGCAAGTAACAAGTTGGGCTTTGTGGAAAATGGACCAGAAGACACTGATAACAATACTCCAGAAACTTCTGCCAAATTGAGAAAAATTGCTGCTGAATCAATTGTCCTTTTGAAAAATGAAAAAAACATCTTGCCATTATCTAAAAGTGATGACATTGCAGTTATTGGTCCTAATGCTAAAGTGGCAAGAATCTTTGGTGGTGGTTCTGCTTCCATGTTGAGTTACTACGTTACTGATCCATACACTGGTATTGCTGCTAAATTGGAAAAGGAACCTAAGTTTGCCGTTGGTACTACTATTAACAATAACTTGCCAGATTTAGGACCTTTAGTTAAGACCAAAGATGGTAAAAAGGGTTTCTGGAATAAGACATATTTAGATCCTCATGATGCCTCTAAACGTGAATTTGCTGAAGAATTTGGTTTGGAATCTTCTACTTTGTTTTTATTTGATTATAAGAATGAAAGGTTGACAAAGAAGAACTTATTTTATTTGGATTTAGAAGGTTATTTCACTCCTGAAGAAGATGGAGAATATGAATTTGGTGTTGCTTGTTTAGGTACTGCTCAATTATTCATCGATGATAAATTATTCATTGATAACAAAACCAAGCAAACCCCAGGTAAAGGTACTTTAGGTGCTGGTACTATTGAATTGAAACAAAAAATTCAATTATCTAAATCTAAAACTTATAAGATCAACATTGAATTCGGTTCATCTCCAACTTTCACCATTGAGACCAATGATTTGGTCTCAACTAATGGTGGTGGTGCATTAAGTGTCGGTGTTCAAAAAGTCTTGGATCAACAAGAGGAAATTGCCAATGCTGCTAAAGTTGCTGCTTCCAGTGATAAAGTTGTATTATGTATCGGTACTTCTTCAGAACATGAATCTGAAGGTTTTGATAGATCAAATATGGACTTGCCAGGTTTGCAATATGAATTAGTGGATGCCGTTGTTAAGGCCAATCCAAATACAATCATTGTTAATCAATCAGGTACCCCTGTCACATTGCCATTTGTCAATAAAGTCCCAGCAGTTGTTAACGCTTGGTTTACCGGTTTAGAGACAGGTAATGCCATTGCAGATGTCTTGTTTGGTGATGTCAATCCATCTGGTAAATTATCAATCACTTTCCCAATTAGAAATGATGATAATCCAGCATTCTTAAACTTCAAGACAAATAATGGTGAAACTTTGTATGGTGAAGATGTTTATGTCGATTACAGATACTACGAAAAAATCGATAGACCTGTATTGTTCCCATTCGGGTTTGGTTTAACTTATACCGATTTCAAATTTGACAATTTGGTATATTCTATTAAAGGTGACGAGTTATCTGTCTCTGTTGACGTTTCAAACGTTGGAGATAAAGATGGTGCAGAAGTTGTCCAATTGTACATTGCCCCTAAGAATCCTTCCATCACTAGACCAGTAAAGGAATTGAAAAATTTCGAAAAGAAATTCATCAAGGCTGGTTCCAAGGAAACCGTTAAATTGACAACTTCGGTCAAATATGCTACTTCATTCTTTGATGAATATCAAAACAAATGGAAGAGTGAACTGGGTGACTATGATATCTTGATCGGTAACAGCTCTGATAATGTTCCATTATCAAAGACTTTTAAAGTTGAAAAGAACTTGTTCTGGTCAGGGCTCTAAGTATGATATGTTAAACATGATTATTATGAAAAAAAATAAATGAAGTTATTTTATATATCTATAGACTGTTTTGTTTCCGCCCCGTATAGTTTTAATATCAACATTGTTCGTGAAAAAAATTGAGTAAGTTTGCTTCGTGGTGGACAACAGACGTCATGCCGTCATCTTCGATCTTTGTAATGGTGCTGCATATTTACGGTAACCCTGGGCTGGGCTAAATGTAAGTAAGTAAGTAAGGCATATTTCGCATGCTCCAGTGCTATTTTCCGATGAGGAAAAGCAAAGTTTTTTCCAATTCCGAGCACGACTTCCCTAAACGGCAACTATTTCGAACAAGTGGACAAAGTCAGAGATAAGGACAGTAAGGGAAGGCAGCTGGGAATGGACTGATAAAGAACCTACGCCTTGTCGGCACTGATCTTGCTGGTCATGGTGCTGAATGCAACCGTTCCAAGGAAGGAAGTCTTGGACACTTTGCCCGTATCATCGATTGAGAGAGTTCAAGATTGGCGATAAGATTAGAATGAAAAAGAAATCATGACTCGATGCCCCAGTGGTTCAGTTTGATGATTGCATTTTTCTCATCATATAATATGTGCTCCAATTCTGGTGAATTGTCACTTATCTTCCCAACCACCATAGCAGAAGAATTCCACAATACATATATTTAGATAATGTCAGGCAGCTCAGAGCAGTATTATTTGAAAGCACCAGAAGTGGAAAAGGCTAGAGATGTTGAAGTCCAAGTCAACAGTGCAGATGGCGAAAGCCTTAGTGGCACTTCCAGGGAAGGCCTCGGTGAGGAGAAGGAGTATAGCTTCATGGGGATCTTGAAAATTCCCAAAGATGCCAAAACACAGAGAAGATTAACTGGACGTCAAAGGTAAGTACTCATCACACATTCATCAATCATCATTGACTAGTGAACAAGACGGAAAAAAAAAATTCAATGAAAAAGTTGCAAGTAGTAACTAACTCTATTTTGGTAATAGTAAACTTATTGCCTTGGGATCGTGTATCGGTACAGCCGTTTTCATTTCATCTGGTTCGGCTCTCTCCTCAGGTGGGCCACTACTTTCGTTACTTAGTTATATAATATGGTGTACAGTTGTCTATGCGACAAATGTCACATTATCTGAAATGACTGTTTATTTACCTATCGATTCGTCATGGATCGTCTATATTACAAGATGGTTAGATGACGGTCTTGGAGTCGGTAATGCATGGAATTTCACCCTTGGTGAAGCTACTTTGGTCTGTTATGAGATCACAGCTTTTGGTGGAACCATCTTACCGTATTGGACAACAGATTTCCCAGTTTGGTTACCTATTATCTTGATATTGATTTCATACATTGTTGTTGAATGTGTTGGTATACAATTATACGGTGAAATTGAATTCTTTATGAGTATGTTTAAAGTCATATTGATGTCCGCGTTAATACTGTATACTTTTTTCACCATGGTTGGTGCAAACCCAGAGAGAGATGTTTACGGTTTCAGAAGCTGGCACGTTGCCGGTGGGATTTTCCCAGATTATAGAGGTGACGGAGGTTCTCTGTTATCGCATTTTGAAGGTTTCTTAAACGCATTGATCATTCTGTCATTCACCGTGCTGGGCCCTGATTATTTGTCTTTGATCGCTGGTGAATTACAAAATCCAAGAAAGCACCTTCCTGCATTGTTCAAATCCATCTTGATCAGACTTTTCATCTTCTTTATTACTGGTACTTTATGTGTCACAATCTTAGTTCCATACAACAATGATAGTTTGTTAAGTGCAACAACTAAGAGTGCTAGATCTCCATACATCATTTCGATGCAATTATTGCACGTTAAGGTTTTCCCACATATAGTCAATGCCGTATTGTGTACCACAGTTTACTCATCAGGAAATGGGTTTTTCTTTTGTGCAACAAGGTCATTATATGGGTTGGCAAAGGAGGGAAAGGCTCCAAAGTTCTTCGCCATTTGTTTGAAAAATGGAGCTCCAATAGGAGCCATTGCCTTGGTCAGCGCTATCAGTTGCCTTGCCTTGTTACAATTAGGCAGTGGTTCAGTCAAGGTTTTAGGATGGTTCACTTCTATCTCAACTTGTTCATTATTACTTTATATGTGTCTTATCAATGCTGCTTATCTTCGTTTCAGAGATGCCTTAAACGTTCAAGGAATTCCATATGAATCATTACCATTAAGACATAAGGGAAGCCGTTATTATGCTTGGTATGCTGTCGTGATGAACTTCATCATGTTATTCGTCCAAGGTTATGCCGTTTTCAAACCAGGTATGTGGGATGTCAGTACTTTTATTTTCAACTATTTCATGGTGTTCTTAGTAATTGCAGTTGGAGCTTTCTGGAAGGCTTACAAGAGAACTGGATGGATCAGGTTGGAAGATATGGACTTGACCAGTGGGTTAGAGGAAATTGCAGAACATGAAAGAACTTATATCGAACCGGAACCAAAATATCCTTGGGCTTCAAGATTTCTTGCCATTCTCTTTTAATGAATACAGTATGCGTTTTATCACTTTTCAGTTCTATATATTTATATAATCAAATTTTTTTTATAAGATATTCTGTTATTTGAAAATGTTCTTGTCAAGGCTTCCGGCATAATCCTTATCATCTTCTATTTTCTCCACCCATTCAACGACAACTTTAATGAAATCTGCGGGATTTTCACTTATCAACCAATGACCTCCTTTAACATCACGAACTTCAAAACTAGGAAAGAAATTGGCAATCTTGTCAAATACATCATCTGGAACATACTTTGACATATCTCCTCTTATAAATAACGAGGGACCAGTCCATCTCACCCCATTGAAAGGGAAATCACTTATATTATCCAAGTTTTTACCAATGATTTCAAATGGAACTCTTGCTTTGAAAATCGGTTCATTTTCCTTTGGCTGTTGCTTCCTCTTGATATTACTAAGTAAAAACTGTCTAACTGGTAACGAATCTTCAACAGAAGATAATGCTTTATCAGCTTCTTTCAAATTTCTAATGACAGGGTTGGTTTGATTCACTATTTTGATCAATTCACGAACATAAATTCCAAAAACACTGAACCCAGTCGAACCCCCAGTATTGTCCATTGGCGCATTATCCACGGAGATTATCAGTGATGGTAATTCCGGCCTTCTCAAGGCAACCCCCATCACTGTCTTTGCACCCATACTATGACCAATCAAAATCGGCTTTTCTAACTTTTGATCAAAACAAAACCTTTCAACATCAGCGGCCATTGATGGATAATCATGAACATTTACATGTGGTGAATCCCCATGGTTTCTCAAATTAACACAGTAAATATCCCTATTCAAAAGTCGAGCTAATTTTCTAGAAACAGATCTATTATTCATCTTGTTCCCAAACAACCCATGACAAAATACAATTGGTGTTTGCTTGGTATCTTCATTCTGGGCCGGATGTTTGTCAAATGTTAATGGAACAGTATCTAGGTCAAGACTCAATGGGTCCTTTTTGACTGATACAGACCTGCTGAAGTGTCTATAAGTGGTGGATCCTAAAGAATTGTAAGATCTCAAGGCGTACCGGGAAAGACTCGTTGTGCAAATGGAGAATTGCTGTAATGTCTTAACCGATTTCAGAGTACTTTTTCATTTTCTCAAACTTCAATTTTCCCAAAAAAAAAAAAAAAAAAAAAAAAACATAGATCGATGTATATGAATGCTAATTTGAATAGACAATTATATACGGGATAAGTAAATGGTTTTATGATGTCTTAAAATTATATAGATATTCAAACTAAATTACAGAAATCATCTTAATGGTGGAAAAGACGAATTGAGTTCTCAACATAAACAATGTCATGTGAATCTGCTGCAGCGAAAACCAGTTTATCCATAACTGAACCTGATGGAGCGGCAATGTATTTAACACCTGATCTAGCAGCTCTGTAAACATTATCTGGGAATGGGAAGAAGGCGTCTGATGACAATGCAACATCTGTCAATTGTGATGACCATTCTTTTCTTTCCTCAGCGGTAAATGGTTCAGGTAAAACGGCAAATTTGGATTCATATTCTGATTTTTCTGGTTCAGTTGTTGGAATTTGTCCTGTTACGAACAAGTCAATAGCATTTGATTTTTCTGGCTTTTTAACACCTTTAGCCCATTTGAAAGCCAAGACTTTTGGATGTTGTCTAAACCACCAGTTATCAGCTTTATCACCAGCTAATCTTGTACAATGTATACGGGATTGTTGTCCAGCACCTAAACCAATAACCATACCATTCTTGGCATATGAAACAGAGTTGGACTGTGTGTATTTTAATGCAATTGTAGCAACTGTCAAGTCAATTGAACCTTGTTCTGTCAATTCTTTGTTTGCAGAGACAATTTCCTTGAAAGTTGATTGATTTATAATAGCATCATTTCTCTTTTGTTGTAAAGTGATACCGTAAACTTGTCTTGATTCTGACAGTTCTGGATAATAGTTGGTATCTATTTGTAAGATACAATATTTACCACCTTTTTTCTTTTTCAAAATTTCCAATGCTTCTGGAGAATAACCTGGAGCAATAACACCATCTGAAACTTCTGATGAGATAATTTGAGCTGTTGGCAAATCAACAATGTTTGACAAAGCAATGAAATCACCGAAGGAGGACATTCTATCAGCACCTCTAGCTCTAGCGTAAGCATTGGCTAATGGTGATAAGTTTTCAATCTTTTCAACAAAGTAAATTTTCTTTTCAACATCACTCAATGGTAAACCAACAGCAACACCGGCTGGAGAAACATGTTTGAAAGAGGCAGCAGCTGGTAAGTTTAATGAAGCTGATAACTCTTTGACCAATGGCCATGAGTTCAAGGCATCCAACAAGTTGATGTAACCTGGAGAACCGCTTAATACCTTGAATGGTAATTCCCCTTGGGATACATAAGCCTGAGCTGGTTTTTGATGAGGGTTAGCACCATATCTCAATGGCAATTGAGATACACCTTCGCTGTATTGTTTTCTGAAAAAATCAGAAATTGCAGCGTCGTAATCAGCAGTGTGCTCAAAGGCCTTTAATGCAAAGCTATCTCTAACATTTTTAGAGATTTCACCAGTTTTCAATTCTTCCAAAAATTTGGCATAATCTTTTGGATCGGATAAGATGGTAACTCTAGCATGATTTTTAGCAGCAGCTCTCAATAATGTGACTCCACCAATGTCAATTTCTTCAACAGCTTCATCAATGGTAACATTGATCTTGGAAACTGTCTCTTTGAAAGGGTACAAGTTACAAACAACGAAATCAACCTTATCAATATGTTGATCGGCTAAATCCTTTTCATCACTATCCAAATTTCTAGCCAAGATACCAGCGTGAACGGCTGGATGTAAAGTCTTAACTCTACCTCCCAACATCTCTGGAGCATGGGTGATAGTTGAGATGTCTTCGACTGGGAAACCAGCGTCTCTAACCAATCTAGCAGTACCACCAGATGCTAACAATCTGACATTGTTGGAAACTAAACCTTTAGCCAAATCCAACAAGCCTGTCTTATCGTAGACCGACAAAATCGCGGTTTTGTTATATGATTTTGAAGACATTCTTTGATCTCAAAAGTAACAATTGCCTTGTATAATAGTAGATTTCAACACTTCAAGAGAACTGAATTGATTACCCTCAAGTGACTAATGAATCGAATATTAATCTTCAAAATTATTACCACCAAAAGTTTTTGTCTTTTTTTTTTTTTTTTTGGGTTTTTTGGGTTTTGGTTTTCAGTTTCTTTATTAATTTGAAGCTTCAGAGTAAAACGAAGTCAAAAATGAAATAAAAAATTTGATTCCGGTCAGAATGATGCAAGCCACAGGGGCCGCTGAAGAGTAGATATCCACTGCAGCATTTCTCAGAGGTGGTCAAGTATAGGTAATAAAAATTAATAGCTACGAGATTTGAAAGTTTGAAAAAAGAATAGATAAATGTTCATTAAAATTGAAAAAAAATCAACAACAATACACAGTTACCAACTACAATCACCAAAAAAGAAGCCAAAAAAAAAAATAGACTTTGCACCAGTTTCTCCTCGTTCATCACAGTAGAATCGAACATTTCACAATTTTCTAATACAACAAACAATCTAGTACAGTATCAACAAACTTTTTAAACAAGTTAAGAAGCTTATGATCTGTATCTCCACAA
Organism: Nakazawaea ernobii; assembly: GCA_030567655.1. Classification (NCBI taxonomy): domain Eukaryota; kingdom Fungi; phylum Ascomycota; class Pichiomycetes; order Alaninales; family Pachysolenaceae; genus Nakazawaea; species Nakazawaea ernobii. The sequence goes on from JAJLSN010000242.1 coordinate 150,830, forward strand.
AGACAAAGTGTTTTGTCTCTTCCAAGTCTTTCTACGACCGGCTTGGGTGTTGTGGAATTTGTGACCCTTGTTGATACCTCTGGATTTCTTACCAGTGGAAGTCAAACCTCTAGCTTCACGATGCTTGTGAACTGGGTTAGCGATCCAGTTGTATCTAGCATCTCTTCTGATAGCCTTGTGTTGAGGATCAACTAAGATAACTTCGAAATACTTGTAGGTGGAATCTTGGTTAACCCAGTATGAGTTCAAGACTCTCAAGTTAGAAGCTCTTCTACCAACTCTTTCTTCAGCAGTGGCTCTCAATGATCTTTGGTATTTCAATTGGTTAACACCCTGGTTGGTTGGCTTACCGTAAGTGGCACCCTTTGGAACAGGTCTCTTTCTACCACCTCTTCTGACACGGATTCTGTAAATGACGAAACCTTGTTTGGCCTTGTATCCTAATCTTCTAGCCTTGTCTGGTCTTGAAGGTCTTGAAGCTCTGTGGATGACAGTCTTTTGTCTGTATTCCCAACATCTAACACGATGTAAGAATCTGGCGACATCAGATTGTTTCTTTCTTTGTAATTCTTCTAAATATTTGTAGGCACCCATTGTAGTAGTGGTATGAAGTTAATTTGTTCAATTGAATAGTAAATGGATAATATCAAATGAAAGATGAAAATTTTATTTCACTAAAACTTTGTGATGAAAAAAAAAAAAAAAAATTTTCAGAGAGAAAAATGTTTGGCAGACACTTTACGTGTAAACCCGTGAAATGCAAATGGCAGCTTCTGGATCAAAAAGTTCAAAGGGCTCGAGAGAGGAGATGAGATTGATCAAGTTCTCTACTGAGTTGATTTATTGGGTACAACTTTAGGGTTGACCTGGGCTGATCATATAATAGTGAATTTCAGTATGAATCACCTACTACGGCTTTCAGAAATCGTTCTCCTAATTCAACTCGCGTTTATAAAGAGTCTCTGTTTTCAAGGTGTTAAATACCCCATTCATCGTTATTTGATGGCAATCACGTTTTTTTTTCTTTTTAGTCGTATTAGATACCCAAGAGACATGATCTCTTCAGGGAAGGAGGCGATAATAATTTGTTATAGGCTGCGGCTAAATTGGTTGTATCCAGTCATCGGAGCCAGTTATGTGCTTTACGAAAACTATATAATCCTCTGGCTTGCCCATAATATGGAGTAAAAAATGTATAACTGCCGAGCAGTCATTCAGTGGGTCACGATCTTGCAATTTCCCCTGATTCGTTCGTTTGAAATTCACTTTGATGTATGGCTGTTTGAAATCCGAAAAGCTCTTGTAATCTCTTAGTGGTCTTGGTCATATCTATCATTTATAAATAGCTTTTGGGTACAATTATCTTCCTATTCTCGAAACCAATTTGACATGATATTGATTGCTATTCGCTGTAAGCTTACCCCTCTAGTTGATGAGCTTTATTTAAAAGATTCATTAGCTTACTCAAGTATATAGTATTTTTATTCTTGAAGCTAGAACACCTGAAAAATAATAATATATATCATATAAATTATGAATCGTTACAACAGTGATTCGAGTGATTGGAACAGTTTAAAACCATCAGTTCATCATTCTGAATTTACAACGACAACAGAAGACCAAAAGGCTTCAGCCTGCCACATTGAAGATACAAACTTAGAAGACAATGATCTGATTCTTGACGGATTCGTTGGTCAGATGGCGTCAGATGCCAACGAAGCTGCTGCGGCTGAAAAATCAATGACATTGTTACAAGGTTTGAGGACTTATCCTAAAGCCGTTATATATTCACTCATTTTGAGTCTTTGTATTGTCATGGAGGGTTATGATACAAACCTTTTAGGTAATTTGTTCGCTTTCCCACTGTTCAACGAGCAATATGGGAAACTACAAGATGACGGAACATATGTCATTCCAGCTCATACACAAACAACTCTTGCCATGATGGTCAATGTCGGAGAAATTGTAGGCTTGGGTATATCTGGTATTGTTGCTGATAAAATCGGCTATAGGAAAAGTCTCCTCATTGCAATGTTTGCAATTGTTTGCTTTATTTTCATTCTATTTTTCGCAAAAAGCGTTGGTCAACTTATGGCTGGTGAATTTCTCTTGGGATTACCATGGGGATTCATGCAAACATTGACTATAAGTTATCTGTCAGAAGTTATGCCAGCTGCTTTGCGTTATTATTTGACCACTTATGTTAATTTATGCTGGGTAATGGGTCAATTTCTATCTGTCGGTCTCTTGAGAGCATTCCAAAACAACCATACAGATTGGTCATACAGAATCATATGGGCCATACAATGGGTCTGGCCTATTCCGATATCTATCGGTATAATACTTGCACCTGAAAGCCCCTGGTGGTTGGTGAAAAGGGGAAGATTGGAAGAAGCCCGGAAATCTTGTAGAAGATTGTTGACTAAATCAGAAGTTGTTCCAGATGTCAATGCGATGGCAGATAAGATGGTTAACATGATGAATTTAACTACAAGATTAGAGAAGGAGCAATTGAAAGACGTTTCGTACCTGGAATGTTTCAGAGGGGTAGACAGAAGAAGAACAGAAATTGGATGTGCTGTTTATACAATCCAAAATCTTTCCGGTTTAGCCTTGATTTCATACTCAACTTATTTCTATGAATCAGCTGGATTATCAACTGTGATGTCATTCAATTTATCATTGATTGAGTATGCAATTGCATTTATTGGTTGTTGGGTCTCTTGGTATGTTTCCCAATGGTTGGGAAGATTTGATTTGTATTTCTACGGTTCAATAATCATGTGTTGCATTATGATGCTGATAGGCGCTTTGGGTTGCTACCCAGATTTGAAACCTGCACAAACAGCTGTCGGTTCCCTCTTGATCATTTTTCATTTCTGTTTCGAAGTTTCCATCGGTGCAGTTTGTTATTGTTTAGTTCCAGAAGTGAGCTCCAACCGTTTGAGAACAAAGACATTGATCATGGGAAGAGGCTGCTTCAACATATGTGGTATATTTGTCGCTGTCATTACTCCTTACCAACTAAATAAAACAGCTTGGAACTGGGGAGCTAAAACGGGGTTTTTCTGGGGTGGCATATCTATATTATCAATCGTGTATTGTTGGTTCAGACTTCCAGAAACCAAGGGAAGATCCTATGCTGAGTTAGATCAACTTTTTGAGATGAGAATACCAGCAAGAGATTTCAAAAAGACAAAAGTAGATCCATTTAGCAAAGAACGTGTTTTAAGGAAGATTAACAACAAAAGGAGTTTGCTGGGTGAGACTATTATGGAGGAGGATGACGATATAAGTGATATAGCTTGATTTCTCATCATTTTTATTTCACCTCATATTTCTAATAGATTTTAATTGAATTTAACAAGTTGTAAACATAATTTATTGACTGTATCAACCAAAAGACAGTTATATTCAAATGGTGGATATAACTTTTTTTTAAAAGTATTGTACATAAGGGGCTAGCAAAAAATAAAACAAAAACACAAGAGCAAATCATAACTTAATTGTCGTCTTCGTCATCCTCCAATCCTAACATGATCTCATTAAGAAGCTCTTCGTCGTCTTCATCACCATCATCACCATCGCCGTTGTCATTCTTGTCTAGTCTCAGCTTCTTTGTTGCATTACCATCGTCATCCTCATCATCATTAGACACACTTCTTTTCTGTTCTCTTGTAATGTCTTCGTCTTCAGAATCTGTGAACTCACCCACATCAAGATCATCCCAATCAATAGCTCCTATAAATGTACTAGCAGTGTTATCGTGATTAAATTCCTCACCATTCGGGATCTTGATAGCATCGTGAGTTTTCAAATACTCGTCAACTTCCTCCTTCGATAACAAATCCTTGTCTGAAACATTAATTATATAATCATCTTCTGGAATTTGTTCCCATAAGGCAATACACTTGAATATCCAGTCAGGATGAACAACTTTCACATTGGGATTGATTGTCTTGGCCAATCTCACTTTATAAGTTCCCAGAGTCTTACATACAACATGTGTCACTGTATCATCAAAATTAGGGACAACGGAGGCACCAAAAGATCTTGACCATATGACGATATCAGAGTTTTCCAATCTAGTGCCCAATGGGAATATACCAGAGAACAAGAACGTAAATCCATTGAAGACATATTGTTTCATTTGTGTCATTATGTCTTTCACATCAGGGGGATGTTTATTTTGGTTTTCAAACTCATAATAAAATTCATTATGAACTCTGACCAAAGCTTGACTCAAGCTGTTCAACTCAGTATCATCATCGAATAATAAGTTTCTGTTTTCCAAATCACTCTGATCAGTTTCAGATGGCACCTCACCTTCAACCTCTTCATCTCTTGGTGTACTACTTCTAGATTCTTTATCAATTATCTTATCTAAATCTTCTTGTAATTTGGCTAAAGGTCTATCGTGTTGTTGTTGTTCCAAAGAAGCATTGCGCTCAGATGACTGCACCGCCAGCAAATTAGCGTTATCTTCACCTCCACCAAGAGCCAAAATTCTATCTATGGGAGAAGACGAGGCTTCAGTGGAATTTGCTTCAGAATCGGAAGCTTCTGACTCAGAGTCTGTGTCTGATATCCCATGATCACTTTCTTCTTTTGGAGTTATCTCTTTAAAATCTCTTTCATCCTTTTCAGCGTTTAATTTTTCTTCCAAATCAGCCAACGATTTTCTTCTTTTCGAAGGTCCTAATAACGCATGCTGCCTTGGCAAAAAAGAGCTATTAATATCCCCAATGCCAACGAAGAAGTCATATGGAACAACCTTGATCAAGTTAGGACTCCAGTTCCAGACATCTCCTCTATCATCTATTACAACCACCATGGATTGATCAACAGGGAACAATCTTTTCAAAGATTTTTGTGTCAAAGAACCACTTTCATCACGACTTAGTATACGATCCCCGAAATACTTACCTTCAGGGTCTATAATATTGGCAATCGCCTTAGCATATGCCCTTGTGGCCATTGTATATATGTGCATTTCATATTTCTCCGAGATTTTCTTTAAAAACTCTTGCAAACCGGGTCTCAACTTCACATAGTACCAACATACCGTTGGCAGTGGCTTGGGGCCTAGATAACCTGGTGGCAAGATCGGTACTTCCTCTAATGAGAATTTTTGCACATCTTTTATCGCTTGGTAATTGGGATTTGAAGGATCTTTTTGCCATTCTGCCACTGTTGGGTCAACAGTTGCGTGTATAACAGTTTGATCCAAATCCACCACCAATATTAATCTTCCTTCTTTTATCAATCTGTTCATTGAAGTCTGTTCAATTCTTTCAGCTTCATTCATCGATATCTTAATATCAGACGAGCCATAACTCACTGAAATTGAGTTCCTATCTTGGTAACTGTAACCAGAATAATCCACTTCTTCCAAGTCCTTACCACAAATGGCACATAATCCACTATATTGTATAGGATGTGTACATGGTTCCAATACTTGAGCAACGACTTGCTCTGAATGTACTACTTCATCACCTTCATTGATGTTGATTTCTTTTATCTCACCATCTACTGGTATTTCATAGCTTCCGCCGAATTCCATTCGAATTTTATCAACTTCTTTATTTTGGAATAATTGTGGGTTATCCTCCTTTTGTTTCAATTGCTCAGGGTCATCTCTATACTCCCAATATCTATACCGTAATATCGTCGTATGCTTTTTGATCTTTTGACCTGTCTCCATCAAAATTGACACCACTGTCACAGGAAAGGGCATGGACGCTGGTAGTTTTAAATCTGTGGTGGTCTGTGAAGTCATCTTCCTTATGTCTTCTCTTCGGTGATTCTATAAGAGCTGCAAACTAAAAACTTAAACCATCAACTTCGATGAGTGCCGGTTTCAAGAACAACTTAACCACGTTCCAGCTCTAGCTATTGTTGATAAGGTTCTCAATGACTACAATTGAAAATTCAACTTTGTTTGTTTTGCTTCAATTGTTTTCTCTACTTTTAGAATTTTTATTTTTTTTAATAAATTTTTTGTCAAAAAATAAATAATGTTAATTTTCAATGACTTGGGGATTTGGGGTTTCATTTAATATACATAAAAATACTATACAGATTGGATGGGAACTTTTTTACACATCTTCAAACATATTGTCATCATCATCATCTGAAGAAGAAACATCTGCGTTGACAGGAGCAGAAGCAACATCATCCAAGCTCAGAGTTTCCGATTTCTCAGGGATATTCTCAAACTGTGTCTCGCCATTTCCAGCATTTGAAACTTCATGGTCAGAGGCATCATTAGTAGGAAGACTGGTCTCCTCTTCGGACTTGACCACCACCGGCGACTCATCAACTTCTGGCTGGGCCAAGTCTTCCTTTGAAAACAGTGGGGCCGAGCCTTGCTCAAAAGACAAATTGGCATCTCCCTCATTTTTATCACCATCAATTTGTTCTTCATGCTGTTCTTCCACAAAGTCATAATTGAAATCATCAATCTCTTCTTCTTCAGCGCCGTCTCCAAACTCGAAGACTTGTTCAATTCCATTTCTCTGTCTCTCCAGTTCTTGCTGCAGCAACAATTTTTGCCTCTTCTGCTTCTCGAGTTTAAGTTTTATACGTCTCCTTTTTGTAGAAATCTTGACAGAGTTTCGTGTATGTTCAAATTCATCGAGCAAACATTTATTGATCGAATTTGCAACTGAATCATCTTTCATTTTCAATGGTGGGATTTGAGTATACGAACCCAAGTCATACGAAATTTTATTAATTGGCAACTCTTTTTTCTGTTTAATCTCCATTTCAATCTTTTCCCGTCTTCTTTTCAAAATCTCTAATCTCTTATTAGCAAAGGCTTCAATATCAAAAGCTTTTGGGTTCGGCAGAGGACCTGACTCAGCAGCACCAACAGCTTCAGATATAGGACGCTGTCCAAGCAATTGATTCCCATTAACTGGTAAAGTCTCTGGGTCAACATCTTTTAAAACTTCTCTCTGATTGAGTTCTCCATCATCTCCTACAAGAGTTCTATCGTCATCATCATCATTTTCATCTTCACTACCAGCATCCAGTTCGTAATCTGGTGAGCCGTGTAGTAAATGATTTAAAGCTCTTTCACCGTATCGACTTTCTTCAACCAATTTTTCTCTAACTATACGTGGGTCAGTTACCAACTTGTTATAACTTCCAGTCTTTTTATATGTATAATCTGGTGGTAATTGAGGAAACATTTTGGGGAACTTTAATTTCGTTGTCGAAGGTATCAAGTCAAGTATTTCAAAAGTTTGATTATAAAACAATGGCGCTGACGGATCAGTTTCGTCAATTTCAAAATCTGGATTTGATTTTAATTCTATTATATGATCTGTGCTCTCATTGAGCTTACTTATCAGCAGTTTTAACTCTTTGTCCTTGGAATTTTTCAAATTAGATCTTTTGTACTCATCATACAAGTCAATCAGTCTAATATTATTTTGCTGCATCAATAACTTCAAATCCTTTAAAGCTGGTCTTCTTCTCCTTTGTATCTCGATCAATTTACGTAAATTATAAACTAAACCATGCAAATAAGCCAAAGCCAAATCAGCCAATTTCTCAACAGCCAAGGATTTTGAAGTTATATCTAAGGATTTTAAAATTCCCAGAATTGACCGTTGGAAAATGATTTCAAGAGAGTCCATTGATTCAGATTGGCTTGTGATGTCAAAAACTGGTAGCGACTTCGATGGAACATTGTATATAGCCCACAGAGGAACTTCAGGTGTTATTACCTTATCATGAGTTGTATCAGTAGTCTCCTTATCGACATCGGTAGCTTGCCTAACAGGACTCGAAACATTCTTAGGCTCTTCTTTATCTAGCACTATCTCTTGCCTTGCATCAGACAGTGTACTGTCCAGTTTGATTTCGACGACAACATCCTTAGCTGGGGCCACCGGTGGGGCGACAGAGGGGGTCTCTTCTTGTGACATTGTAGAAAGAGCCTGTCTTTACCTGGTGGAGATGTTCAGTAGCTGTTCAGTAGCTGTTCAGTTAGTTCCTGTTCAAACTGTCTGATTTTCTTTCGATGTTTTTGTTTAAAGTTTTCTGTGTTTGTGTTACTTTTTTTTTTTTTTCTTTTCACTTCATTTCTTGTCAACATTTGTTGTAATATCACAAATCTAACAAGTGGTACTCACTGTACTGTCAGATTGAGAAGCAAGAAAGTCACGAGTAGCGCTCATCTTTGAGTCCTCCTGACAGGGGTTTTCAGATTCATAATTGTTATCTGTTGTTGACTACAATCTATGCTATGAATCATGTGCCATAGAAAAATGAAAAATGTAAAAAATGATTTTAATAATACAAGACTTAAAAAAGAAAATTTATAAATAGTAAATTACAATGAAGGGCCTCTATTTTCAAAAGAGAACCTCCGGAAATCCAGTTCTGTTGGCATGTTAAATTGCAACCATCGAAGATTTTTGTTCCCATTTTTGGAACAAAAATCTTCTAAGAATTTGATTCCAAACTCGACACTATTTTGAGCTTCTAAATCTTCGAGAAACTTGTAAAAAGCGATTCTGTTTGTGTATTGCTTCGATATGGTGTGATTGGAACCTCCTCTCCATCTAGTTTTGTATTGATTTTCAAGGTCTCTTACAGCGGGACTACCATTCAACCCAACTGTATATTCCAACCATGCTTCTCTAATGGTAACCTTTGACGGTTGAGTCAAGACATAGATAGGCTCATGATCTTTATAACTCTTCTTTTGTTTTTTGGCCAAACTATCGGGAGAAGCTGAATCTAAAGAAGCGAGTTGAGAGGAAGTTCTAGCTCGTTGATGTTGTTGCTGTTGCGAAACAGATTTTGTTTGAGAGACAGGAGCTGAGATTGTATGATTTTGTTGTGCTGCCATATGAGTCTGATATTGCCTCTTGTCAGAGAGCAGTCGCAGCGATCCTCCCGGAGGAGTGATATTGGACTTCAATGAAGCAGATAAAGACGTCGAGGAACCGTGATGAGACAAATCTCTTCTACCGCTATTGACATGCTGTTGTTGTTGTTGTTGTTGCTGTTGCTGTTGCACTTGTTGAACTTGTTGCAGTTGCAGTTGAGGGATTTGCTGCGGTTGTTGTTGTTGTTGTTGTTGCAATTGTGGAGCGGCTTGATGAACCAGATTCGAAAGAGAAGAATAAGCCCTCGATCCCGAAGAGGTCCTATGTAAATTACCTTGAACCAGGTTGCTCCCCAGGCTTGTTTGTTGGTTATCTTTCAATAAACTATTGTCCACATTACCAACATAGTTGACCAATTTCCTAAATTCTTCTCCTCTTCTCTTATCCGAAGAGTGTTCTTGAACAGAATTTTCACTATTGTTCGAGCTATTGCAAATATTATTGAGAGTAAACAATGTGATTTTATTGTTTATTTCCATTTGTCTTGAGAGGTTGTTCAATGAGTCACACACACTTTTGAATCCCTCTTTCAAAGCCCCGGCCACCAGCTCCTGGTTGGTTCCCTGTTGTTGAGCAGTGTACTGAGTGTAACTGGTTAAATTCCTCAAGCTGTTGTGGATCAGGCCTATGTTTTGATTCATCGAGTCTGATTGCGGCAGGCCGTGAGGCAGCAGTTGCAGTTGCTGCTGTTGCTGCTGCAGTTGTTGCTGGTAGCCACTACCAGTGCCAGTGACATTGTTCTCTTTGAAATTGTTGAACATCTGGGTTATCAGATCTTATTCTGGTTGCGTTCTTGTTTATTTTTATTGTTTGCCTTTAATATTGTTTTGATATGAATTGTTTGGGGCGGTGTGCGTTGTTACGAAAAACTGTACTTCATTGTTCTTTTGTGCCGTTCAGAAATTTGCGCGCTGTTGGTTTAAATGTTGGCGTGTGCGGTAACAAGCAAGAAGGAAGTGTGGTGTGGGTGTTGTTCATCATCATATACATTCTCTATATCACTACTCAAACATCACCGTTCAACAAGGCCTCGATCGCACCTTGCACAGAGCCACCTGTTCTTCTCAACAGACTGACGTTTCTATCAAAGTCAAAAAACCCCATATCATTCAACTGTCTCAACTGAGACTCATATCTCTCTTCTGGCGGTCTAGTATCTTGTTCTTGTGCCTGCGCCTGTTGTGCATTTCCTCCCATGAACAGATTCAATAAATCTGGGTTCAAAAATGGGTTGGCGTTGGCTCCACCTGCTGCTGGAGGTGGAAATGCGCCAAAGAGCCCACCAAAGGGATTAGCAGCACCTGCTCCTGTATTGTTGGCACCTGCAGAACTTTGAAATAAAGCAGCAAATGGGTTAGCTGGAGTACCGGTTGAGTTTGGTGATGCAGCGGCGGCAGCATCCCCAGTGGAGTCTGTATTTGAAGTGGTGCCTGTAGGTCCTGGAGCAGGGAAATTTGAATTGGTTGCTCCTGATCCCATAGCTCTGTTCATAGCCAGCACAGATCTTATCGTCTGAGGGTTTGTCAACATTTGTCTCATGTGATCACTTTGTAACATCTCTCTCGCCTGAGGACCCATCTCTCTCAATTGTGGAGACTGTTGAATCATCATATCAAGCATTGCCGGATCTGAGAGCATTTGATTCATCATACTTTGTACCCCAGGTTGCTCCAACATATCAGCAATGGCATTCTCATCAGGAATAGAAGTTAATCCGCCATCGGATCCAAACATGGATTCTGAAGGCATAGGAACATTATAACCCAGATTTTGAAGATTGGTCAAGGCCAAAAATGGGTTTTGCATCGCACCTCCTTGTCCAGAAGCAATATTGCTTGGCGTAGCACTTGTGGAAGCAGCTTGTCCTGGAGTTTGCAGCCCTGTAGAAACAGAAGCTGCTGGTGACGGCTTGTTCAGTGAGCTACCACCTCTTACTAAATGAATAGTATGACCGCTTTGTATTTTATAATTGACAATGGTGTCAGCATCTTTCAAAACTCTTCCTGAATAGATCAACCTCTGGTTAGCTGCTGGGATCTCCGATACAGTGGCGATTTTCTCTTTCAACTCTGATATTGTTGCATCTTGGACAATTGAAACTGTATATTTCTTGTCTCCAGACGACTTCACGGTGATGCTTATTTCTTCTGACATCGTTCTATTTGTTATCGTTGATGCCTTTCTCGTTCAGTGCAATTCAATTTAAACGATATATGATATTTCCATAAATATTTCGTACTTCTTTTTCTAAAGAACAGAAAAGAAGAAAGGCAAAAAAAAAAAAGATAAACAGATGGCAGAGATGCAATTTAAATGACGGGTCAATAAAAATAAGGGTAGAATTTAAATAGTATTTGCATATACATGATGAATAAATAGATTAAATGTCTCGGACATTCCCGATGATCTCCATCAGCTTCTGATCGCCTTTCTTCAAAAGAGGCTCGTCCAACACATCAGCCAACAAACCCCATGGGTTTTTGGAACCGCCCCATTTCAAAATACCATTTTTGAATTTTTCACCGTTTGATCTATCCAATGGATTTTCATCAAACAAATGAAACCAAATCTTTGAAGCGATAGCTCTGTCAAATAAATAAGAGTAGTAAACAGATCCATAAGAAAATAGATGACCGAATTTACCAGGCCATGTAGTTTCCACATCTTTAAATACACGTAATTGTTCTTCTAAATCATGATAAATTTTTATCAAGTCAAACTCTCTGTCAAACACAGCGTTTGAATGTAACAATTGATCCAATAACAGCATCTTAATCTGTCCCAAGATTTCACAATTTTTTAAAAAATTATTATCAATCTGGAAATTTTCAAGTAATGCTTTAGGTAAAGGTTCATCAGTCTTGTAATGTTTACCAATCATGGAAAGCACTCGTGGATCCTTGGCGAAATGCTCCATCAATATTGAAGGCAATTCGACAAAGTCAGTAGCACATCTGGTCCCACTTACATTATGTAAGTTCGTTCTGCCCAACATTGAGTGCATCGCATGTCCCATTTCATGGAAAAGAGTCTCAACTTGATGCAATGAAAGTAATGTAATATTAGAGATTGGATCTGGTTGAAAATCACAAACCAAGGAAATTACTGGTAGTTGAAAAATCTCCCCTGTTTTTGAACTATTTGTATGTATTGTTTCTTGCTCTAATTTGAATTTGTCATCGGCATGTAGTTCTTCCGGATATATTTTTCTCGAACAACAAACGGTGAAATGAGCTGGATTAGCAGTCTTGTTCTTTCTGTGGAAAAGATCAAGGTATATTATACCAACTATGCCTTCAGTCTCTGATACTGCATTAAATTTACGAACATCTGGAGACCATATTTCTCCAGACTCTGTCTTGACTGGGATCAACTTGATTCCATATATTTTTTCAAATAAATTAGATAATCCTTCGATAACTGTTCCAACTGAAAAAAAAGTAGAGATGTCTTGATCGTTTTGAAGTGGACGTCTCTTGTTGGTCATATAAATAGAAGTCAAATAATCTCTGTCCCATGGCTTTATTTCAGTGATCAATTCATCGTTGCTCAAATTTTTCAAAGCGGGATCTCCTTTGGCCAATTGCCTCAACTCGAGATTAACATCACCAGATATCTTTCTCAATAAATTCATCAAAAAACTCATAACATTCTGTGGGTTTTTAGCCATTTTCTCCTCCAATTGGTATTCACTAAACGAATCATGACCCAAGAGATGTGCCAATACACCTCTGTGTTTTAAAAACAAGTCTAACAATTCTATCTGCTGTGGAGGAGATTGATGCAAATTTTTCCAAATCTCCTTTCTCACTTTTGGATTTTTACTAGATCTTAGAATTTCAAATGGTATCCTTCCGTACAAAGGAACTTTGTAAGCTTTTGCTGCTGAACTTTGTGATAACAAATTTAAGATGGAACTGTCTAAATCTTTTAAGTCATCGACATTCAACAAAATATGATCTTTATCCGAGGATCCAACCCCATTAACAAAATGTTGGCCAATTAGTGAAATGTGCTGTGACAACTCGACGAAATTTTCCTTCGTGTTTTCATCCATGTTTATTCCTGACCTTAAAAAGTCTGTCAATAACAATTCTCCAACGCTAAGCTCTTCCGCTGTTAATTCTGACCTTATCTTTCTATTTTTTAAAACACGGTCTAACCTCTCATGAAGATCAGATGAAGTATTTAAAATGTTCATATATTGAAACAATAGCTGATGACAATCTTGAGCAGCATCGACAAAATGTCTATTAGGGTGTACCACTCTAACAAATTCCAGTAAATCAATGACTCTACACAAAATGTCACTAAGCCTATCCAAATTTCTTATGAAGTTTTTTGATGCCTCTTCACTATTATCTGTAACCATGTACTCAACCAACAGTTTCAGCTTCTCTAAGGATTCACTTGCAAAGTCCTTCAAACCTTTTGTCGATTTCAAGTACGGATTCAAAAACAATCCTGATGAAGAAGAACCAAAACCAAACATCTTGTTACTTTTGACCTGCTGATTGAATTCAGCCCAGTGCAGCTCATCGTCAAATATTCTTCTAATCGATATAGCATCGGCATTATCAGCATGAGTATTTGAGATCGGTGGTGGCGTGTTCAGTGTCGTTGAGTTAAGGAGCACCTGGTTGTTTTGGCGGCTGGCCAAAACACCAAATGCCCTACCCAAGGACCTATTGTATTTCAAGACCGAATGTCTCATCAGTTTTCTATCAAAGAATAGTTCCTTAGCTCCTCTTCAATTTTAAAGTTTTTTTTTTGTTTTTTTGTCAAATGATTCATTTTTTATTTTCTCTCAAGTTGAGCTACTAATGTCCTTTGCTCAACTGGAAGCTTTTACTACAGAAAGATTTATTCATATCATAAGACATTTTCTCCTATGTTGTTATATGTGAAACTTGCTATATTACTATTATTGAAAAATATTATATGAAATACTCCTAAATAACTAAGAGTATAAATAAAACGAGTGACATTTTTACTGCAAATGGGCCTTTTCAATATACATAGGAACTGTGACCGACATCGTCCCGTAACTTCCAAACGACAATGAAATATCGACATTGTAAAACCTCGACAAAAGACAACTTTGGAAATTAGGTAATAACGTAAGGTGGGCAGATTGACTCATATCAAGTTCTAGATCAAACTCGACTGTCTTGGTCCATGTTAAAGTTGGTTGCACTTCCTGTATTGGCTTCCATTCTGTTGAAACAATGTTGAAAACTTTGAAGAGAGAGACCACATTGGACTTTATTGACATATTGGTAAGCAGACTAAGTTTTTCAAAGGTTGTACCGGGCATCTTAGTTTTCGGAGGAAGCTGTTTGAATTGATCAGCTATTTTGAACAGCTCCTTTTTAAAATTGACCAAGTTTTCCTCATCCAGCATAAATTCATCGTCTATGAAAACTGGGAAAGAACCTTTGGAATAAACTGTATTTATATTCAACTTGACTTTCAAATCTTTAAAATTCGGTGGTCGGATTGAGCTTTCTTTTGGATTAAACTTGAGATGAAATTTGACATGCTTTGTCTTGTTTAATGGCTGTGACAAACGGTTGTACTTGTGAATGAGGTTAGGTACCTTGTAATCGAATGGGCCAATTGAAGAATCAACGTTTATCATCATCTCGCCCATTTTTTTATCTTCATTTTTGGATTTTTTGAGGACATTGATAAATTTGGAAGACTCAACGAGCAGTATTGTATTCGAGTAAAGGTAATTTGACTTCTCTTTACTTTGAGATTGACCTTCCGTCGATATGGATAACTGCTGCAATTTCCTATCATTGGAATATTCAGCTTGTAAATCATCTGGGAGTGGATCAGTTAGATTCAACCCCAATTCGGCCCTTCTTTTGACATCTTTGTAATCATCTTGAAGGTCCTTCAATATCATCTGAGTCAGCTTAAAGGTACTCATTTCAGAACCGTGAGGCAAAATTGATGGAGAGGGAACAAATCTTATAGGGTGGTCACATTTCCCCAGTATTCCATAACGAATATCTTCACCCTCTTGCTCATATTGAGAAACAATTCTAACTTTCAAAGAGTAATTCACCGATACGCTCCTTGGGGAGAAATCATTCACCAATAAAGAGGAAGAAGATTCAGTTCTTCCGTAACCTAGATACGGATCCACTTGTGTTTGTTTCCTAGTCAGTGGGTCTGCTCCAATTGTAGGTGGCAAAGCCAAATGAGAATTCTGATAATACTCACAGACTTCATCCAATAATTGATTAGGAAACTTGAACCTGAAAAACTTTTTGTAAACGACATCAGAACGAACCAACTGACATCCCCCGAAACACAAAGTCCTTCCATCATATGTGTCAACTTCATTAGGTAAGACCGCTGTACCATTATTATCCAAAGGAACATCAATCAGAGTGAAGCATCCACCCAAGTCTATCATCCTTAAAAATTTTTTGGTAGTTGACTTCAGCGACTTTTCATCGTGATAGGTTACGGATCCCTCCAACGAAACGGTCATCTGTTCGAATTTCACCGGCTCCTTTGTTACACTCTCCACAGTATAAAAACCATAGACATATTCCCCCGTGCTGTATTCTTTCAACGGACTGATATTTTTGGGTGGTTTTTGACCTTTCAAACAAGGACCCTCTGTGACATACATTTGCACCGCCAACTGACCCGTGGGTATGTCCTTCATTTTATCAACGTTATTCAAAATGGATTCATTCGCTGTAGAAGAGTAAAACATCTCCGTTAGATGTCCAGCGGATAAATCTGACTCGTTCGCTTTCGCTTTATCACAATATGAGGGCAGTGGGAAACCAGGATAAGTTGTGTGGTTGTTGAAAGCACTCCTATTCATTATTGACTGATGCATATAGAATGAGGGTAAGATATAAGATGTAGTAGGCTCATTTTGATATTGACTCGGTGATGAACATACAGTTGTTTCAGGGGAAAGAGTCAATCCTCCTGTAAAATCTGAATTATTATCAGCGTATGCCTCTTCATTATGTCAATTAGTAAAAAGCTTCTTCATTGGATTAAACAAAATTAAAATTGAGAAACACTCACCATCATTGATGTCCATTTGCTTTGCATCATTCCCAGACATTGTGTATGTATAAATGTGGCCCCCCTTATCTACATTTGCGCACCCTGAGCTTTTCAGTCCTATATATATTTCTTGCTTTTTTCGCGCCGTGAGATGAGATCTTATGCGATGAGTCAGCAGTTTTTGACTCTTATTGGGTGAGTCAAGGGTTTATGAAATTTAGTGCTCGCGTATCAATCAGGTGGGGTCTACAGACTTAAACGTACACGGAGTAAGCTGATTACTAATTTATATTGTAGTTAGTTGCTTCATTAATAGAATAGCTCAAAATTTAGATTATGAATGAGGGGACATCATCAATGTAATTAGATACGTAGTACTATATGTTTTTGCCACTTTGCCAATCAAACTTTCTTACTCTTATGGGGACTTTTAGAATTGCTCTTCTGCCTCTGCCAAACGAAGCATCGACTTTGATATCATGAACCCTTGAAACCAAACAACTTTGGAAAGTTGGAGTCAAAGTCAAATTTTGAAAATCATTGATCTCTAACAGCAAGTTCACCTTTTTATACCAAGTCAAACCGTCTTGTTCTTGTCTTGCTTCCCAGGGTGTGATAACCTTGTTTGTGATTTTGAAAAATGGAATCGTTTCCAACGTTAGTCTTAAGTTAACAATGGCGTTCAAATCAGACATCGTTTTAGCGTTGATTTGTGTCTTTGGGGGAAGTTTTTTAAACTCCGCTGAGACTTCAGCAAACCTTTTCCTGATATCGGAAAGTTCCTCCTGAGTGGGCAAAAAATCTGGACTAATACTGAATGGAATATTATAAATTGATTGATATGTCAGTAATTCCAAATCGGCTTTTATCGAGTCCAACTGTGGAGGCTTTGTAGAACTTTTCAAAGGCTTGAAGACAAACTCTAATTCTAAGCTTTTCAAAGTCTGCTTTTCAGAAGAGGATATTCTCGAGTCAAAATTATCAATGTTTCTCAACCCTGTCACGTTCAACCCAGACTTTGTATTTGATTGTTGAACTAATCTCGGACTGATATAAGGAACACCATCCAGTGGAATAGATGATTGAACAGTTATAACTCCAATTTTTTCAGATGTCCCCTTCGTGAGGAAACTCTTCTTCGTATCAAACATATCCAAGGTAGTTTTTTGTATGTAAACGTTTTCGCACTTGTTGGGTAAAGGGAAACTTGGGATTAACAACTGTTCTCTTTTTCTTTCCATTATTTCCTCTGTGCTCTGTATCGTATCATCATCCTGTTCCTTAGCGGATACCGAAAGTGCTCTTTCTTTAGCATCTTCCAAATCTCCTTCAAGCCTCTTGTATAAGAAATCTAACTGTTCACCAGTAGTTGAATCGTAATGAAGCGGCGTACAAAACCCGTAGGGGACAAATCGAATATGATGTGCTCTTCCTTTCAAAAGGCAATATTTAATCTCATCCTCCAAGTTTGGATTCAGTCCCACTACCCTCACATTTATTGAGTAACTAACAGCCACCCCTTTTGGAGCCTTATCATCCATCATAATTGGGGAGCCTGGCGTTGCTGATCGTCCATAGCCCAATATTTTATTGAACTCGATATCCTTTTTCGCATCTTCCTTAATACCAAACGTTGGAGGTGGCATCAAGTGGAATAATTGGTCACAATTCTGATCTAATAACTGCTCAGGAAACCTAAAATGAAAGAATTTTTTATATTCAGCACCTGGTTCCAACACTTGATCCTTCATACACATAAGACGTTGATCTTTGTCTTTGGCATTACAACAATAAATGAAATCCGAATGTGGACTCATGGGCAAACGAGCATCAGTGTAACTAGCGGAAAGATCAAAATATCGTAAGAAATTTTTACTCTTCTCTTTATTGTTTGCCGGGTTGAAAACGGAGGTGGATCCTTCAAAAGTCACTATGACTTGTTCAAAGGGTATCGGCCTAGTTGATCTGTTCTTCAAGGTATAATAGCCGTTTATATAATCACGCGATGTAAATTCCTTTGTAGGGCTCTCGTTGGTTGTCTTTATCAAACATTCTGGATACGTTTCCTTCATTATATATATCTTGATATCGATTGGAGAATATATCTCTGACATCCGTTCGAGATTTTCCAGAATCGAGTCTTCTCTTCTCAGTTGTAAAGAATCATTCAAATAGGGGTTCCAGACCCTTAAAGTTGAGTTCCCATTACCATCGTCATATGTGGGGAGTTCCATTGACTTATCATCAGCATTATAAGTAAAGATATTTCGATTCACAATAGACTGATGCATGTCGAAAGAAGGAAGAATATCGTAATGGGGTCTCCGTGTTTTATCTGATAAAGATGTATCTGTAGTAATCGCAGTCTCCAGCTTAGAGACATTATCATTGTCTAATTGCTGATTTTCAAAAACTGAATCATCGTATGAGGGAATAGGGAACTCACTTGAGTCGGCTGAAGACATGATGATGGTGAATGGTGAGAACCTAGTACCAAAAGGACTGTATCAACCCTTTATAGAATATTTTTATATTTATAGATCTTATCTCCTGGAACGGCAGCAAAAAAATTTTCTCTCTTTGTGACTCACATGGAGATCAATGCAGAAATCACACCACGTTGAATCACGACGAAGATGCGAGAGCTTTTCAGAAGGAGAGGAAGACAGAGACTGACCAGAAACGTAATGGAGAGAAATGGTGGAGAACAAACGCGGATGTCAGAGTTGTATGTTTTCTCTTTGTTGTTCCCCTCCGATAGAAGCGATAAGTGCTTCATTGTATAAAAGGAGATAACAAAGTTTTCTTTATTTTGTTTTTTTTTTATCTTACATTATCAGTCAGTCAATAAAGAGTTATACAAAATTTTAAATGTCAATCAATTAATAATTCTATGCCGGTCAATAAAAGCTGCTATTATTTGACAGAAACTCATAAAGTCTTTTCCAGTAAAGCCTGTGACACTATTGTTCTGGAGAATAGTTCGAAGGACGCCCACCACCATTTTTTTTGTTTTTAGATCCATTCTTATTGTTATTGTTATTGTTATTGTTATTGTTACCGTAATAACCACCTCGTCCATTATAACCACTACCGCCTCTTGCTGATCTTCCGCCTCTTCCACTCAAACTGGGGGACTGTGGATGTCCATATGACATAGGGTGCAATTGCTGTGGTACCATTGAAGGACTAGCCAAGATGTAGGGGTACTGTTGCACTGGGTAAGAGTACATTTTGGCATATTGCTGAGGATGTGGTGGTTGGAATTCATCGTAATAGTAAGGAGCATCTTCAAAGCCATTTTCTACTTCTCCTTCACTTTCTGATTGGGATATACGATCTTCTGTAAGGACATGTGTTGCATAGAGTAAATTATCATGTTGTGATTGTGCCAAGTATTGAGCCATCACTTGAGAACCAGAAGTGGCAAATGCATTCAGTTGTCCTTGACCATAATATTTGTTCAATTGAGATTTGGATGATTGTCTCGAGTTGAATCCTGTACCGTTATTCACATTGTTGTTACCATTATTGTATATCGGAAGATTGTCATATGAAAACGATGATGACCTACTATTAGTATTGCTCAATCTGAATTGTGTAGCACTGTTTTTCTTGTTAAATTTCGCGTTTGAGTTAGTGACTGGAGTAGTAGCCGCACCTTGAGTGTTTTCACTTGGCTTGGAAGTCATTGGAGATATAGATGAGTCATTGTTACCAATGACAATCGATACAGAATCTGAATCTGAAGTGTCATAGTCAAGATGTGCTGAATCTGACGCAGACAACAATGAGCTTGTATCCTTTTCGTGTTCATTATGTTCTTCTTCCTTTTCTCCAAACACTTCATTTTTAGGAAAAGTTGTTGATTTTGTAACTTCTTCATCATCATCATCATCATCATCGTCCTCGTTCAACTCTTCCTTAACATCATCAAGATTGGTGTTTAAGTCTAGATTTGAACGTTCTCTCTCATCCCTTGCACTTTCACTGTAAACGGCACTCAAAGATTTTGAAGTTATTCCCATGCTTGCAAATACCAAGGCATCCCCTGATTTACTCAGATCATCCGAAAATTCATCATTATTCAAATCATTATTTTCAATCACATTCTTATTCAGCTTTCTGACTGTAGTTTTTTTCAGTTTCTTTGGCTTTGGTGGGTTACCACATCTATCTTTCCCAAATGATATTTTCAAATTGTTTCTGTAGCGACCTTCAAATTTGGTAAAGAGTTCACTTTTTTGGAAATCTTCTACACATTTGATGGCACTGGAAATGTTTAAGAAATTGACAAAGGCACATAAACCATCTTTGAAAAAATTAATTTGTTCAATCTCACCATACTCACTAAAATCTTCTCTCAACGTTACCTCATCTGGAATGGTATCCTTACCATCTTCTTCATTTATTACACCAATATAAAGATTTCTTGACAGACCAGCCGTGACCAGTAAGACAATAGGATTTGGTAATGGACCACTATGTTTTCCCCATCCTACTTTCAACTTACGACCGTGTACTAGTATACCATCTATGCTTGTTGTAGCAAAGAATTGTACAGCAGCTAATGGGTCGATAAAAGTTATAAAACAAATGTGACGTTCAATGATCAATCTAATGGATTGTAGTAATCCACCACGTACAACGTTACAAATCTCTTCAACAGAAGTTTGTGGGTGTAAATTTCCAAGATAAACACATCTATTTCCTATGTTATTCGATCCACCACTTGCCAGTAACATATTGGCCAGTTTAGTGTTTTGTGACATGGTTGAATTCAAAATTTCATTATTGGTAGCTCCAAAATCTGAAATTTGCTTAATAGTATTTTCCTGAGCCTTGTTGGAATTATTGATACGTGATGGAATATTTTGTGAACACCTATCCTTTCCATAAAATATTTTACAATTGTTCCAATTTATATCCAAGGGTAACTGTTCAACAGCTTTTATGGCGCTTGCAATACTTGAGAAATGGACAAATGCTATTTGACGGTCTGCAATATAATCAATGGTATCTATATTGCCATAATGAAGTAACTCTTCTTCCAAAAAATCCTTGGTGATATTTGGGCTCAAATTCCCTATATAAACATTTCTGGTGGCACTATCATTGTTGATAGCATTCAGAACAAAAGGTGAGATGGAAGATGACAGCGTCCACGAAATTTTCAAATCTGGAGCGTTCAAGGCAATTGCTAATCTATGACTCGTGGTAACATCCTGATAAAATTTCTTTGCAGTCTTATTATCAACAAATGACAACACGATCGATTTGTTTTCCAGTTCTTCCTCGATAAAATGACAGTTTTCAATAGGTCCCACTTTAACGTTGTTCAAAAATTGTGTCAACGTCAATGCGCTAGGTAAATCATGTAAAATGACAGATCTGCTATTGAAAGAATTTTTCCCATTGGTGCTATTGTAATAATCGTTCAACGAAGTAGATGAAGAAGACACGCTCAACGACCTCATCAGAGGCGGCTTGGAAACGTAATTAACTACTCTTCTTCTTGCACTTTCTGGAGGTGCATTTATCAATGGGGTTGGAGAACCAGATATCACCGACGAGAAATAAGTACCATCTCTACCCTGGCCATTATTGAATTTTGTTCTCGAGGGTGAGCCATTTATTGGAGTTTGAACAAACGGGGATCCTATAAGTAATTGTCGAGGTAACATCGAGGCTCCATAAGTCATATCAAATGGCGTTTGTGGTGGTAGCTGTATGGATTGCTGACTTGGCAGCTGTTGTTGGTGAGATTGGTCCATCATCGAAGACAATGTTGATGAAGAGCGCCTTGAGTTGGGGTTATAAGGCCCGTGGTAGGGCAGGTACTGATACTGCTGGTGATACATATGGTGCGGTTGCATACTGGTGTATTACTAGTATCTGTCAGATTGTTGTATACTCAATACTTGTTGTGTTTGTACTATGTGTTTTTTTTAATTTTTTTTGGAGACCTTAGACAAATTTCAGACACCCAAACCAATTCTAATTCAGGAGAGAAGGAAAAAACAGACAACAACAAACAAATATTTGCATCAAGGGCAGAGAAAAACTTTAAACACGAGGAGAGAATTACGCTTACGCGGTGCACCCTTGCTATGTATGTATGTATGTATGTATGTATGTTGCTTACGATCTCAGAGAGCATCACCCCAGATCTCTCGCACACTCTCCATCTGGCTGATCGATGCTGATGATCTGCCGCTGCCTCTACCTCTACCTCCACCTCTCTTCCTCCCCCGCGGAGTCAGAAAGGGTTTTTGTTTTTATTTTTAGCAAAAAAAAGGAGAAAAAACTTGATGACGGATCGATCACGTTGCTATAAATAATACAACAATTCTTTAGATGGACATGGATCAGATTATTATGGGAAAAACAAATTCCTTATATATATATACATGCACATGTTCTGATCTCTGTTCAATCAATACCCGACAACTTCTTTGAAGATCTTTTCACAATCAACCTGTGCTTGCAATTTAGCACATAATAAAAAGACTCCACTCAACTTCCGATGCAAACTATACGTTTCCTCCGGTGGTGGGGTTAACCTTTCATTCAACATCAACCCTATATTAGATCTGACCCTATCTGTGACAGTCTGATTGCTGAAATCAAACGCGCGTCCTTGGTTGTCAATTGGTGAAAATGGCTCACCTAATACAATAACAGAGTCGATATGCGCTTGCGTCATTGCCAGAGTTTCCAAACCGGTCAAATATCCCAATTTTTCTGAAAATTGCTTCACTCCCTCACGATCTTTTTTAATCGAACACCTCAATACACCGACGTAATCCAGTATAAATTCATCACCAAAGTCTCTGGAAGCTCCAAAATCCAATAATTCCACTTTGTTTGTTTGCTTGTTGTACAAAAAATTGGCCCAGTTAGGGTCTGTCTGCATAAACTTAAGTTGTGCAATCTCGGTCAAACATAATCTCATTATACTTGACGCAATATGATTCTTCGTTTCTTGATCCCATTGTCCCTTGACTATTTCAACCCCCTTCATCTCTTGCATTGTCAAGATATGCTCTCCACTTAAATTACTCAAAACGGAAGGTACTTCAAATGCCTCATCACCTTTTAATAACTCTTTGAATCTGATCATATTAGCAGCTTCCCTTATATAATCACATTCCCATTTCAACTCCAATCTAGCATTGTCAATCGTTTTATCTAGAAATAAACCTGCTGGTAACAAGCTAGAAGCTGTCAACAAAAGTGCCAAATTGTTCAAATCGGAATCAATACTGTCTGCAACACCGGGGTATTGTACCTTCATCACAACCGGTGTTAAATCCTTAGTTACCGCTCTATGGACTTGTCCTATAGATGCAGCAGCAATTGGAACATCTTCGAATGACGCAAAATACTCGGATCTCCAATTTTGACCTAATTCTTTACTTATAACTTGATGTAATTGTCCCGGTGGCATGTAGTGGGCACTGTTTTGAACTCTTGACAAGATCTGTTGAATCTCTTGAGGTAAAATTGCATTGTCTTGGAAAGACATCAATTGACCCACTTTCAAAGCAGCTCCTCTCATTCTGGAAAATTTTTTCGCCATTCTTTCAATGTTTGAGGCACTCAAGAGTAAAGACTTTGTGGACTTCAACTTACCACTAGAAGCATATTGTTTCAATCCTTCTGTAGCCATTCCGACTCCAACTCCAGCAGCTAAAGCTCCATAGTGAAATAATCTTTCCAATCTTGAACTAGGAACAGCCGAACTAGTCATTGCAATTGGCTTCTTCTTAGTATTTTCCTTCGCAGGAGCTCTCTCTTTCTTGAAGGCGTCCGTTGAATAATTTCTTATATTTTTCACGTTTGGTTTCGAGTCCAATGTTGGCCTCCTCGGTGTCGTTCCTAACCCATTCGACAAATTCGATTCGCCATGTTTTTCAACGTTTGACCTCGCCTCGTCAGCTTTCAACTTGGCTAACTCAAAAATATCGTAATGCTTGTCTTCAAAGTATGTGTTCTTAACTTCTTGAACTTTACGATGTGTCTCTTCCCAGAAATTATCAGCATCTCTAAAGCTCTTTGTAAGAATTGAAGAACCGTAACAATCGCTTGCCCTCTGTGTTACTATTTTCAGGGATCCAGCTATCACCTTAGCTGATGCAGAGGCAATCACCAGATGGTCATATATAACTTTAGCTAATGACATTAAATCAACTGACTCAGATATTACCTCCTCTGTTCACCGCCTTTTTTCATAAAATCCCAAGTTTTTCAATCTTATAAAATTGAAGTGCATGAAATATCAATACATCTATTTTCGGATCTCAGAAAATTTTTTAGAAATTTTTTTTTTTGTTTTGTTTGGTTTGTTAAGGAAGATGAGATAGATATCTATAGAATATAGGACATAACAGAGAAATATTGCAGGATCATTATGAGTGATACTGAAAGACCAAAGAAGAAGTCCCGCACTTCCACAAAATTAAGTGCAGTAGAATCTTCTGTTCCAGAACATGCTGCAGAGAAGGCTGAAGAAGAATTGAAGAAACATCCTTATCCTAGAAATTTGATACCATTGGAACATCATGACGATGGTGAATTTGATAACTTTGTACGCCATCAGACGACCGCCAAGCAAGCTGAGAAGTTGGAAAATGGTAAGTTGAATCCATTCACAGGAAAACCATTTACTCAAAAATACGTTGACATCTTGAGAGTGAGAAGAGATTTACCAGTTCATGCACAAAGAAGTGAATTTTTAGAGATGTTCCACTCTACTCAAATTATGGTGTTCGTTGGTGAGACCGGTTCTGGTAAGACTACGCAAATTCCACAATTTGTATTGTATGATGATATGCCTCACTTACAAGGCACTCAAGTAGCGTGTACACAACCAAGAAGGGTTGCCGCAATGAGTGTCGCTGCCAGAGTGGCAGATGAGATGGATGTTGAGTTGGGTAATGAAGTTGGTTATAGCATTCGTTTTGAAAACAAGACAAACAATAAGACAATATTGAAATATATGACGGATGGTATGTTGCTAAGAGAAGCAATGGAAGATCATGATTTGAAAAGATATTCATGTATCATATTGGATGAAGCCCATGAACGTACCTTGGCAACTGATATCTTGATGGGTTTGTTAAAGCAGGTAACAGAAAGAAGACCAGATTTGAAAATCATCATCATGTCAGCTACTTTGGATGCTGAAAAATTTCAAGCTTATTTCAAAGATGCTCCATTATTGGCAGTTCCAGGTAGAACTCATCCAGTTGAAATCTATTACACTCCAGAGTTTCAAAGAGATTATCTTGATGCTGCCATAAGGACGGTCTTGCAAATTCATGCAACAGAAGGAGAAGGTGACATCTTGGTGTTTTTAACTGGTGAAGAAGAAATTGAAGATGCTTGTAGGAAAATTTCATTGGAAGCTGATGAGTTGATTAGAGAACAATCATGTGGTCCATTACAAGTTTATCCGTTATACGGTTCATTACCCCCAAATCAACAACAAAGAATTTTTGAACCTGCTCCTCCTCCATTCAGACCAAATGGTAGACCTGGAAGAAAAGTAATCATCTCAACAAATATCGCTGAAACATCTTTGACCATTGATGGTATTGTTTATGTCGTTGACCCTGGTTTCTCGAAGCAAAAAGTTTATAATCCAAGAATAAGAGTTGAATCGTTACTTGTGTCTCCAATCTCTAAGGCTTCAGCTCAACAAAGAGCTGGTAGAGCTGGTAGAACCAGACCGGGTAAATGTTTCAGATTGTACACTGAAGAGGCTTTCAAGAAAGAATTAGTTGAACAGAGTTATCCAGAAATTTTGAGAACAAATTTGGCGTCAACTGTTTTAGAATTGAAAAAATTAGGTGTTGATGATTTAGTTCATTTTGATTTTATGGATCCCCCAGCTCCTGAAACCATGATGAGAGCTTTGGAAGAATTGAACTATTTGGCTTGTCTTGATGACGAAGGTGAATTAACAGCATTGGGAAGATTGACGTCGCAATTCCCATTGGATCCAATGTTGGCTGTGATGTTGATTGGATCCCCTGAATTTCAATGCGCAAATGAAATTTTGACGATTGTCGCATTGTTGTCGGTGCCTAATGTGTTTGTCAGACCAGCTTCTGCTAGAAAGAGAGCAGATGAGCTGAAAATGGAATTTGCTCATCCTGATGGTGATCATTTGACATTGCTTAATGTCTTCCATGGTTTCCAATCTGATGAAGCTCAACAAATTGGTTTGCATCAATGGTGTCGTGATCATTTCCTCAGTTACAGATCTTTAAAAAGTGGTGAAAATGTCAGATATCAGTTACAAAGAATAATGGAAAGAGCCGATTTGGAATTGAACTCTACTGATTATGACGATGTCCATTATTGGGATAACATTAGAAAGGCCTTGTGTTCTGGATTTTTCATGCAACTGGCTAAGAAGAAGTCAGGAAATAAAGGATATATCACAGTTAAGGACAATCAAGATGTTTTGATTCACCCTTCAACTGTATTGGCAAAGGAAAATGAATGGGTTATTTACAACGAATTTGTGTTGACTTCCAAAAACTACATCAGAACCGTTACAAGTATCAAACCTGAATGGTTAGTCGAATTGGCCCCTGTATACTACGATTTGGACAATTTCCCTAAAGGTGACGTCAAAATGAGTTTGGAAAGGGTCAAAGCTAGAGTTGATAAGGAACATAAAGTTTTGAAGACAAAGAAGAAGAGCAAGAGCAAGAAATGATCAATAGATGTAATTGTAAAGCAAAAACGTATAAATAATCATAAAATAACATAGTTAAAAAAGTAAAACTTACAGAATGTAACAAAAAAAAAAAAATTTGAAACTACTATGAAGATCTTCGCCTCCTCCTGTGGACTTCTCTTATCTAACGATCAATTTGATAATGTCAAGGCAAACAATACCGTCAAGTACATTAGGGTATGACCCCCATCCGGCGGACATTTCAATTGGAGATATACAGGATCTTCGAAGTAAGTTAACTCGAAGAACCTCCGTCATTATGGCAGACGATGGCAGGAAACTGAAGAAGACATTTATATTATTTGATAAGTCCAATAATAATGGATTTCGAGATATGGATGAATTGGTAGAAGGTCAGCCATCTTGGAATGAATCACAAAATCTACTACCCACGCCTTACAACCTTCCTGTATCTGACAACACTTTTGTGAATATATATCATACATATAAGGCTTATCTAATGAGTGTTCTGAAAAACGAAACAATGAAGTCGGTTTTAAAATGTTCATTGACCTACCTCATTGCATCTTTGGCTGTCTATTGTTTGCCAATTGCGAATTTACTTGGTAG
This sequence comes from Nakazawaea ernobii, assembly GCA_030567655.1. Taxonomy (NCBI): domain Eukaryota; kingdom Fungi; phylum Ascomycota; class Pichiomycetes; order Alaninales; family Pachysolenaceae; genus Nakazawaea; species Nakazawaea ernobii. Next base: position 178,106 of record JAJLSN010000242.1, read on the forward strand.
AAGTGATAGTAAACATGTTGTATGTACGACATGTGTCTACTTCCATAGTGCAAGAACAAAAGGTTCAATGTTGAGGTCTATACTATATGTTATAATATCAATTTCATATGCATTTGTGGTGAGTATATCGTGCATGCTTCTGGCCTCATTCTTTTACAACGTCAACGATTTTTTCATAAGTGCATGTGTGGACTTGTTGGGAAGTAGTATTGCCTTGGGTATAATTTCATTTGCCAAGCAGAAAGTTAATACCCCTGACTTTAACGTTGCATGCTCATTGTCTGCCATTGCTGTAATATCTGTTGTCGTCAAGGAAGGAAGCTTGAATGCCAATAATATTCCATTTCAAAAAATTCACTCGATATTCATGATTGTTACTCTTGGTGTTGTGATTTCTGTGTTGGTCTGCTATTTCCTCTGGCCAACAAATGCCGTTGATCGGTTGAAAGAGAACTTGGATGAGTCTTCCAAATTGCTATCACATATGCTATTTTTGATACCCGATAGATTTTTAAATGGAGAAAATATCAAATCACTTGATTTTATAACATTAGATCAAAAATTGAAAAAAAACTTGATTGCCTTGGGTAAGTCTTTGGAAGAGGCAAAGTATGAGTTTTATGTTTCTGGAGATGAAAAAGAATATTTGAAATATTACAAGTTGGTAGATTCCACCAATAAGTTGGCAAGAAATCTTGCAGGTTTGCGAACCTCTGCGGAAATGGAATGGTCATTGTTGAACGAACAAGAAGATGGCAGTGATACTGCAACTCTCAAGAGTCAGCTATCCTACAGGCTACTTCATTCACCAATGAAACCCACAGTTTCTCAACAAGGTTCATCATTCGTATCTGACGAGAACGAGAACGACAATTACTCTTCAGACGATGATGAAGCTGATGAAAATATTGTGGCGATGAACTCCACAGAGTTGTTCCAGCTTTTTGTTTATCATCTCGGGCCATCTTTAAAATCATTTTCGTTGACAATGAGACAAATTTTAACGGGTGTGAAATTTAACTCTCAATTTCAATTTGGGACACTGTATCAACAATCCTTGAAGTTGGCAAGTGATTTATTTGACAGAAATCATACAAAGGCTGTAGATAAGCTTTATAATCAAGAAATCTTCAAACTGGAAACAAATGTTGAAACAAAAGTTCATCAGGAGGAAGTGGCTGCTGCATGTGGGAATTTTTCTTCGTTGCTATCACAATTTTCCAAAGAGTTGTTGACTTACTTGGAAGTGTTACAGATGCCTCAAAATGAATCTAAAAGTTATAAATGGTTGAAATTTTGGAAATTTAAAAGAGAGCAAGAGCAACAGAACTCTGAGTTCTCATTAAATAATGCATTGGCAAAATTTCATGGTTTGAAAAACAATCAGTCATCCTCCAGAAGCTTCAGTTACAAAATCTGGTCTTCTCTCAAAGTATTTCGTAGAGTTGATGTTCAATTCGGCATAAGAGTTGGTGTGGGATCTTTCATCATAGCCTCATTTGCCTTTTGGGATAGAACACGGAGTGTATTTATCGATTGGAAAGGTGAGTGGATTCTTGTTACGTTCTGTATTGTTATGAACAAATCATTGGGAGGCACCAACATGACGATCTCATGGAGAATTTTGGGGACGTTTATTGGTGCATTTTCTGCTTTTACCGTATGGAAGCTTTTTGAAGGAGATGTGATAGCCTTAGCTTTAGTTGGCTTTTTAATATCAATCCCTTCATTTCATATCATATTGAATTGGAAAGACGTTAATGCATTTGGTAGATTCATTTTATTAACGTACAATCTTACTGCATTATATTCTTATAGTATGACTCAGCATGATGATGAAGACGGTTCCGAAGGTGGTGATTTACCGATCATTCAAGAGATTGCATTTCATAGATTCATAGGCGTGACTATTGGTGCTACATTTGCAGTATTGATGACTTTGATTTTTTTACCAAATAGTGCTAGATCTCGATTGAGAAAAGGTTTATCCGTTTTGTGGTTGAGAATGGGAATTATTTGGAACTCTGATCCGTTGAGTTACCATTATGATCCGTTGACTTCTGAAAACATGTTGGATGGAATAAAGGACACGTCTCTTTCTTCTATCATGAACGAATTGGAACTTCTTTTAAAGCAGGCTCCAAAGGAGCCAAGGTTAAAAGGTGCCTTTCCTCAGGAGTTTTATTCTAAAATTCTAGCATCCACAGGGAAAATTCTCGATTCATTTGAAAATATGAATACAATGATCGATGTGGACAGGGTGCTATCTATAAATGAAGAAAGGGTCATCAATAATACGAAAGTGGAGAGGGAAGAGTTATCCAGTAGGGTTTTCTTAGTGTTTTACATGATATCCTCGGCCATGGCTTTGGGTTTTCCAATTCCAACAAAGCCTGCATCAATCGATCATTCTAAGGATCGAATGTTGGCGAAATTGAATGAGATAAGAAGTTATGAAATATTAAAAAACGAGGACGTTGTTTTGTTATACTCTTATATATTGGTCACGTCAACCATTTCTGAAGAGTTGGATAAGATCATTGATTTGGTTGGAACCTTGTTTGGTTTGGTCAATGAAGAGACGTTTGAGTTATGATAATTTATTGCCATATTAGGTAATCAAAATAGTGGCGATTTTCTCTTATATAAAATAAAACAAAAAAAAAAATTTTTAAGGTGTTTTGGAAAACACATAGTAAAAGAGTTACAAAAGCTAAATCTTAACTGAAACATTACTGTAATACTTGAGCAATGTCAGATTTCAATCCAGAAAGTCCGCTTGGGCAGCAGCTTAAAAATAGCATCTGTCAGAAGTTGAACCAAATCAATTTAAGCGATGACGCCAATGATATTGCAGACTTCATATTAGTATTGATATCGAACAATAGAACACCACAAGAGATTGTTGTGGAGCTTTCGAACTTGTTTGGTGAAGTTATCAATGAGGAGTTTATTCAGGAAATATTTGCAGAAATTTTGAGACTTAGAAATGGTGGTCAGCAACAGCAACAGCAAGAACAACAGCAGCAACAGACACAGCAACAGACACAACAGACACAACAACAAGCACTGCAGTTGCCTCAACAATTAACTCAAGGTCAATCACAACAAGTAGCCGATCTGCCTCACAAACAGGTGAGTTTCAATCAGCAGCCGGTTGATCGTCCTTCTTCGGTGCCTGCACTGCCAAAATCATTTGTCAATAGATCAAATGGAGGTATAGGAAAAAATTCTAATCAACAAAAGAGATCAAATTATGCTTTGAGAAATGAGCTGACTTTCAAAAGGGCACTTGATATAACTGGGTTTGTGCCAGGTCAGCCCTTACCAAATGTCAATCAAAAGCCTTTTGCTCAAAGGATGGCAAAAGGGAGATGTCGTCAACACCCATATTGTACCAGAAAAGATTGTACGTTTAGTCATCCACAAAAATTGTGTTTCCAATATCCGAATTGTCCAAATCCCCCTGGAACTTGTAACTATCTCCATCCAGGTGAGGATGATGCGTTATTCGCTCAAGTCGCCAACATTAAACTGTTGACTGATGCCAAGAGAAGAGAATTGCAAAACTTTCAACCTCAAAGTTATAACAAGCAGTTTCAACAAACGCTGTCCGCAGAGCCAACTATCTGTAAATTTGGTCCAGTATGTCAGAAAGAATCATGTCCATTTGCCCATCCAACACCTGCTAACAAGAACGCTCAGGTGTCAGACTTTGAATGGTGCCCAGAAGGAAAATCTTGTTCGAATGAATCTTGCACAAAGTCTCATCCTTCACCAGGTTACAAGCCAAGTGCGGAAGAACAACATCACCAACAACAGAAGTCCTTGGAGCAATGTAAATATGGTGCCCATTGCTCTAACTACAAATGTCCAAGAAGACACGCTACTACTCCTGTATTGTGTCGTGAAGGCGGAAACTGTACGAGAATAGATTGTTTTTTCACTCATCCTATTGATGAAGATTGCCGTTTTGGGGTCAATTGTATGAATTCAAACTGTCCATACAAACATCCAGAGGGTAGATCTACAACAGCAAACAATAAATGGGTTGCTTCCAACCAGTCAACGAGTGAAAGAACCTTTGCAGTTCCAGAAGATGAAGTTATGGAACAAGCTCCTGCTCAAGAGGCCAGCTAGGATTGTTTTTGGAGATTTTATCTATATAATGCTTTTGTATACTATCAATTTTTTTTTGGCTTTGTCACTTGCAAGAAATGATTATCAGATCATTCTTGCAACTAGGTTTTTTACAAATTCATTTACTGTAGAACTGAGCTTACTTTGTTTGATTGTTTCGATCGAGAATAAGGAAGATAGAAAATTAATTCAATTGATTATTTATACATAAAATATTAAATAATTTAGTATCTCTTCTTAGCAGCCAAAGCTTCATCGGCGTAAACATCCAATGGGTTTTCGGATAATTTGAATTCACCCCACAAGTTTGGAGTTAAGAAACCGTAAGTGTTACCAATAGCAACGAAAGCAGCTTTCAAGGTGTTTTCCAAGGTTCTGGTAGAACCTGATGATGAAGTATAAACATCTTCAACACCGGCCAATTGCATCAATTTCTTGACAGCTGGGGAGGCAACAATACCTTTACCTCTTGGAGCTGGAATCAATCTAACAGAAACTGAACCACACTTACCAGTAACTTTAACTGGTAAGGAATGTGGAGCACCCAAGTTGGAACCCCAGTAACCTCTTCTGATTGGGATGATTGACAATTTAGCAATGATGATAGCTGATCTAATAGCTGAAGCAACTTCCTTGGCGGTCTTGATACCTAAACCGACATGACCGTTTGAGTCACCAATAACAACAATAGCCTTAAATCTAGTTCTTTGACCGGCTCTGGTTTGTTTTTGAACTGGTTTAATCTTCATGACTTGATCTTTCAATTCTGGTAAAAGATGGTCAATGATTTGGTATTCCTTAACTGGTAAGGCGTGCAAGTAGATTTCTTCCATGGTGGTGATCTTACCGGCTTTGACTAATCTACCTAATTTGGTGACTGGAGTCCATCCTTTTTCTTCACCTTGGTTTCTACCACCTCTTCTTTGTGGTCTACCTCTGTTTGATCCACCGAATGATCTTTTTGGAGCTTCAGCAGCTGGTGCAGTTGGAGTTGACATTATAATATAAAATACGTCGGGATGTACGTGGAAATCCGATGGGGGTGGTTTTCAATCGACGAATAAATTAACGTTAATGAAGTTATAGGATTACTGTCTAACTTTTTTTTTTTTTCAGGTGAAGAGAAAGACGAACGAAAATTTTGCGTCGTGCAAATAATTCAATAAGAACTTTTTTTTGTAAGCTAATGGTGTCATGATGTTAGGGCTCTAACCCTATTTACTATCTCCACTCTACTGCAGTAGTAATACTCAACTCTTTTAAATGTTCCTCCCTCAATTGAATCTATATAACCAGGCCAATCACAATATGTTTTCCCACAAAATTGCACGGAGTTTGTAACGGTATAATAGAATAGATTCACAATTGTCAGCTCTAATTGAATTTCTTGTCTGCTTCATATGCCTCTTGTCTTTGGTCAACTGACGTTGCTGTCTTTGCTTAATGATTAATTAGTCTGATAGATTTAGAGTCTCCGGACTACTTTTTCCTGACTTTGTGTGATTCAAATTCCCAAACCTAAGACTTTTTTTTCGTTTCGGGGCAAATGTGGTGCTGCCCTTGTTCGGTATTTGCAATATGCGCAAGCTTGTTTTGATTTACTGAGGAAAAGGAAGGATTTTGACAAGAGAACGAACAAAAGATATTACTTAAACAAATTGTTCTTTGTTGCATTCTTTTAAGGAACAACAAAAAAGAACATTCCCCGTGTAGTCAATACATTTGTAGCATATTTGAAAGAAATTCGAACTAGTATCAAAATATTGTGATTTTAGACTAGTGGAAGTAAGCTCTTGATTAATTTTTCCAATCCCAGACAATCAATGCACAATCAAAACAATCTTCCGAGCTTTTTCTCCTCGAAAAAGACATGAAAATTGAATACTTGTCAGTTAAAAAGTCTTTTTCTTGAAAATTTAGTGTTTTTTACTTTTGTCTTGCCCCTCTTGGTGACTTTATTTAAGTCAAGATTCGTGGTCTGAGTCAAGAAATTAGTCATTGGATCATTTGTGAAGATGAAGAGAGTATGACAATCGCCGGAATTTACGTTTGAGACTTTCAATCAATATCCTAGTTGACTAATAAAAGTAGGAGCAGAAATTGCCAAAGGGCAGAAGTGAGATGATATTGAATCAAAAATTTGACCGTAAATCAAACGAAGAAAAGACTCTAGTCAAGCACTCTGTGATAAATAGTCTTTCTGAATGAAAGCATTGTGCTTCATATATTTCAAACAGTTCGCAAATCTATTTGCTTTTATGGATTTAATGATTCTCAATCAGAAAAGGGAAAAACTGGATGTATCAATACTCGTATTTTCTCTTGCGAAATCAGTGAAGTTAAAATTTATTTGAACTATCAATTGAAAAACATTTAACTATTGAAAACATAGTTATCCTTACTTTGCGCCTGTTCCTCGATCAGATTTGCCTTCATCAGCCACCCAGGTATGACTGGTGTCTTTCTGAAGGTACTGGAAACTTATCATGGAAACGTCATCTGTCATCTTGTCTGATGTGGCACTGGAGAATGAATGATTTACAAAAAGGTAGTACACGCTCTTAAAACCAACTTAGCATTGCATCACTCCTGTGTTATTCAAATATTGAAACAAATGAACAAGGCACCTTTTAACTTTTCAAGCTCGTGATTCATGAATTAGTTGGTTGAATAAAAATCAAGCTTGATGGAGCATACACAATCTCTTCAAGACACACATCATTAGCACTTCATATTTGAGAAAGTACCTTGCTGCGTGAAAACTCTTAGTGATTGAAGGGGGGATTCTTTACGTCAGAAAATGTTTTATATAATATTTCGAGTATTATTTTTTTTTGACCACTCTTCGGGCAATAAAAATATATTTTGTAGAGGAATTTACAATCAGCTAATGCTTTTAGCACAAACGGCGAATTAGGAGAACGACCACAACTGTTCCACTTGCATATTGAAAGATATTCAAATGAAATGATCAGTGAGAGGGAATTGCTCAAGAGCCGAAAGTTAATTGATCTGAGAGCGAAAAAATAATTCATTTTTTTATAGTTTTCCTACAACAGTGAAGCAAGTGTTATAAATACTCGCCTTGATAACAATGCTGTTCATTGAAAAATAGTTCTCCCGCTACTCAAGAGAAATCTTCAATGAATTCACCTCCCCACTTCCTTGCGGACAAGAGAATCTGCCCCCCTTTCCAAGTTGTGTATAGTTTTCTAGTAATTATTTTGAGGTGTTCGCTCTTGTTCAATAATAAATAATAAATTTAAGCACATGCAATAGAAGGATGAAATGTCCACATTACATCTTGAATATAAATACATCTCATAAATTTGTGCTTGCGCATCAGTTTTATTTTCCGCCTGTTTGTAAAGCAGTGGTTAAAACACTATTCGAAACGAAGCAGAAAAAAAAAAAAGAAAAGCAGAGATTTTTAAGTTCAAAAGGGCAAAACCGCTGATCAGGTTTACTGCTTGAAATTAACAACGCTCTCAGTTTTTCTAGGTGAGAGCCAAAAAATATTTTTTACAGCATCAAAAGAGGTGGAAAATATATAGAGCTGCTCCCTTCGAAAGAGTTGCATCTAATTACTTATGGCACCGGTATCAGATCAAGGACCAAAAGATTCAATTATCAGCTTGCCTTTAGACTCTTGGAGATCACAACTTTAAAAAATTCATAAAAGGCATTGTTTAATCTATAATGGAATTGTGATTCCTGTTTGGTGTATGTATGATAGCCCCTTATCAGCACGGACATGGTTGTTATCCTTATGATAAATGAAACATCATTAATGCCTTATCAATGATAGCTTGTTTCCAATAAACCTTGTTGGTTGAATTCAATGTAAAAGATCTGGAGAACTTGACAAAACAACTAAGTTAGTAATGAGAATTATATCCATCGCTTGAAGAAAAGCCACAAAAAATGTAATCACGTGAATCACACGTGAATATTTTACAGTCGTGCATATGGTAGCTAATAGGTCCCTTTACGGAAGTACAGTTATTTGCTTGCTTTTTTGACTAAAAGTGCACTTCCATCTTAGTCGGTAGCAATCTTGAGATGTTTTGGTATAATGAGACGATTTTTTTATCTCAAAAGACATTTAGTTCATTTTAAATTATATTTTTGTTTCATTTTCAATACTGAATATTAGATATATCCATTTAAATCAATTGAATCAATCAATCAACTCACTAATTAATATTATTTCGTACTCAATATATTCAACATGTCGTATGTTACAACCCCACAGAGATCGCTTCATTCCACTTTTTTTTTGATAGATCTCTTATCTGTAATAAAATTAAAAGTGGTTATTCAATGAGGAGATATCATTACAATTTATACACAAACGTTCATTCTTACTAACTTTTCTTTCTTGACAGATACGCAGAAGCAGCAGCATCATCTGGACCAACTGGACCAACTAAGATACCAGAAGTAACCAAAGTTGAAAGAACTGAGAATCCTCACGGTAAAGTTAGCGTTGTCGACCAAGAAACCGCTGATGAATTAAAGGGAAAATTTGATGAAACGTCTGCTGATGCCAAAAAGAAGCTGAAGAAGGCTGAAAAGGAAGGAAGAGAAAAGTTGAAGGATGCTGAAGCTAGTTTCAAAAAATACTTTGATAGATTTTCATCCGCCGTTGTTAGTTATACAAACAGCTTTGTCACTAGATCTAAACAGGAAGTACAAAATCCTGTTGTTGTCTCTCAACTAGTTGTCGGTGTTGGCGCTTTGAGTGCCTTCTATATTGGTTATTTGGAAAGGGGAAGAATTTATCACGCTCAACATTTCAAATCTGCAGTCTCAGCTCATGCCGCAATTATTACTGGGCTTGTTCTTTTGGATGGTTTTCTTTTCAACAAATATTATCCAAAATACGACAAGAAATAAATTTAGTGGATGTGTTTGCTTTTCTCTTTCCATATAGGTTAACATGGGTTTTTTTTATTCAATCCTTTGCAGGATGGCTCTAATCAATTTTGCTAGAGGATTGTGGATGAATTTGCATATACTCATGACTGATAGCGACAAGACTGGAAGATCACTTTTTAACTAAGTTTTATTTACGATTACATATACAAATCTATTTCTTTTAATTTTTTATATTGTACTTTGAATGATGTAGTTGATCCCTAGTTGTGATTGTTTTACATTTTCGCACTCATTCTCTTCCCCGGAATATTTTTTTGCTTTGTTTACGTTTTTTTTATATATTTTTCTATTGCTTAACTCGAATACTCATATTTCGGAGGTGAGGTACATCTACTTGTTGAATCTGGTTACTTAGTCACCTTTTCAACACAAATTACGTCTTCTGGAAGACAACTTCTATTCCCTAAACGCTCTGTGTTCCTGTACTCGAGAAGGTTACTCAGTTGTAAATAATTTCATCAAAAATTCAGATCGGGGAAGGTTGCAATTGCAAGCTACTTCCATGAAAGTTGGTTCATTACTTGAATAAATCGATTTTTTCAAAGGCCAATACTCTTCTCTCTTTAGCGTCGCCGTTGAGTGAATGAATATGTTTATGAAGGCTCAACTTTTACAATACCAGATCCGTCACGGTTCAACTTACTATCGGCAAAGACATAAAAAAGAATTAATTTGAAAAATATCTTTCAAGACCGAAATTATTCCAATGACATGAATCAAATGATATCAGTGAAAACCAAGATTCCAATATGGATTGACTGTGATCCCGGGAATGATGATGCCGTTGCTCTTTTAGTATCTCTTTTCAATGAAAATTTCAATTTGGTTGGAGTCTCAACGGTTTATGGAAATTCTACAATTGAAAATACGACCCATAACGCATTGGCTATATTAACAGCATTAGGTAAAAAAGTACCGGTATATAAGAGTCGAGGTATTCCATTGAAAGCAATTCCAAAACACGCTCACCATATTCATGGGACCAAGGGGATTGGAGGTTTTGAGTTGTTGCCGGTGTCAACATTTGCGATCGCTGGGGAGGAAGACATCTTTTTGGAAACCTTGAAGAACAAGATAATCGAGTATGATGGAGAATTATCAATTGTTGCGATTGGGCCATTGACAAATATCTCAATTTTTTTCAAAAAATACCCTGAACTTCGTGAATCTGTGAAATTTCTTTCAATTATGGGAGGTGCTGTTAGTGAGAGAACTTGGAAAATAGGCTGTTTTAATGTCACATCAGATCCAGAAGCTGGGAAAGATGTATTGGAAGATAAAGTTTTGAGAAATAAAACAATCTTGATACCTTCTGATTTAACGCATATGGCAATTGCTTCTTTGGAAGTACAAAAGGCAATTTTATCTAAAGATTCAAAGCTTAGAAAACTATTTTATGAGATTATAATGTGTTTTGCTGAAAATTACAAGAAAAATAAGGGATTTGTCAATGGCCCTCCACTTCATGATCCATTGGCTGTCTTGGCTTTGCTTCAAATGTACCATATTGACGATAAACTTGGCTTCAAGTTTGAAAGATATATCTTAAAAGTGATTGTTGACCACAAAACTGACAATGGTCGTGTGTATTTGGATGAAAAAAACGATACATCTGGACTGTATATTGGTTACAATCTTGACGTTGACAACTTCTGGAAAGTGGTCTTGGAGGCTTTTGATAACGCAGATTCTGTAGCCAAAATCAACGAGTAGTTGACCCATACCAGGCCATCTTCATGTTCAGATGCTTAAAGTAAATTTTCGAGTTGATCAATATAATAAAAATTTGGTATATTAAACAAATGCTAATTTTAGGAGTATTATCTTTTACTCCGTTGAGTGTATATGTCAACAATCTATAAAATGTCACTTTTTACTCTTTGCAGCTTCTGTTATGACCTTTTGCCCAGTAATATCTGCAGCGTTGTTATAACTTTGGAAATATGTTATATAATAATGTTTTTTTGACTTACGCAAAATGGCTAAATTGGTTACAACCTTAAGTAGATTTTCAAAAACATATCTAGCTTCATCTAAATATTTCTAAGATTGAGCTTACCCTTGATTTCTGAGATTTTACAGTTCTACAAATTTAAGCAATTATTTGAATTTGTTATTGTATTGACTGATTTGAAAAGTTTCAAAAACAACATTACTTTTTAATCGGTTGTGAAAAACTTTTGATTAGCTCGGTAGCAACACAGAGATCTCATGAGACGGAGAACTACTCCTTGATTGCTTGATTGAACTTGCCGAATACACCAAACTTATTTGCCGAACAACAATAGTTATTGCTAAACGTCCCGTGTTAAAGAAGCTCTGCATTGTCAGAGCGCGATCGATTAAAAAAAAACACAGTTTTTCATAAAAATAGAGTTACCCAGTTTGTTAACTTAAGTATGGGTGCAGGAACTTTTTAAAAAACCTACCACCAGGGTTTTATTCTACTTTAGGAATAGTTCGTTTGGAAATTTTGATGGAACGGAAGCAAAGCGCGTTAAATGGTTATTTGGACCAAATGCCCATATGATAACTCGTTTAACGGCTTTAATAGTTCAAAGATGTTTGTCCCTCTCCACTACACGCCTTTTAGATTTAGCCGGCGAACAGAAAATGGGCTTTTGAAGTTGAACGCCTTTGATCATTAAACAACAATGCCACACTATCAAGAGGTATGATCATTACAATTTTCCGCGTGCTATTTCGTATTGATAACAACATCTACCGTTTTTTTTATCAATTAGAAATTCAGTTTCCCGATATGGTTTTTCTCCTGAAAATAATTCTTTTGCAAGGATATATTTCTTCTGACGTAATACATGAAGTTTAGAAAATAAAAGCTTAAAGCAGAACAGAAAAAGAAAAAAGGCTGTACATCTTCGCCCTATTGTTTATCTTTAACAGCGAAAACCCTATTGAGGTATGGAAGGATTGACAGCCACAATCACATAGCCAATTTACAAAATCTAATGCAGTTTGCATATGCAGGCGAACAAATTTTAAGGTTATAAGGCAGTGAGCTATTCTACTGACTTGTAGTTGATTCTCTATTGGTAATTTAGTATTCTCAACATAAGGAACCTGAATTGCTATTGTTACTGCTGAAAGTTCTCTAAAACTTATATTGTAATCTGGTAGATTTCAGAAACCCTTCAAATTGTCAATAATGTTGATAATTTTTCAGACAATCAGCTAATTTAATACGAGAAAATAATCAAGAAAAAAAAAGAAAAAATCCGCGGAAAAAAATTCCTGCGTGATAGTGCAGCTTGCTTATTCTATACATAAATAATATTTTGAAATGGAACATGTATGAACATATTTCGTCACTTTTATTTTGACGATAGAAAGGCCAACTTTGCTTAATTGTGACCAAGTAAACGTTGAAAACTGCCTACCATTGACCCCTACGTAATTCTCAAAAAATTCAATAATGTCAAGGGATTGTTATCTTCAAAATATACGAGTTCTTCGAGCAAGGTTTTGAGGTCTAATGAATGACCTAGGCATAACAACCCCAAGTAAAAGAAGTCAAAACAAAAAAAAAAAAAAAACAGAGAAAATCATAATTCTTTAAAATACAAACAAACTAACGGCAAGTGAAAGAGAGGGAAAGAAAGAAAGATCGTCCCCACTTGCCGATTCTATGCAGAGTCTCAAAACAAGACTTCAAAAACCATACAAAGTAAAACTGGCAGTAGTTGAAAGACCATAAACGTCGTTTTTACGATCAGAACCATTCATTTGCTAATTTCGTACAAGTAAGAAAAAAAAGGCACAACCTAATTCGTAGAGATGTGGTTGGTTAGTTGGCACGATCAACTTGTTTTGTTTTGGTTCGTTTCTTTTTTTCATGCTTTGAGGAACGGGATTCTAATGTTTTTGACTCCTATTGAAATTCTGTCCTATTTACCTGTTCTCCATACTTCGATGAAGCAATTGACATTCACACTAGTGAAGCTAGATAACGATTTTGAATATTTAGTAGCAACTTTCAATTACTTTTATAACTGGAAGGTTATCTTTTCAATTATATTGCTAAAAACGAGTATTATTAATGAGTAAACGAGCAATCTGACGTTGATAATGTTAAGATGGTTTGAATTAAGAGTTCCCACATAGAAATGAGGAGAGAGGGTGATGAATTAGTGGTGATATTAAAGAACACGGTCTTAGGACTTAATTGTATGTAATAAAATTTATGCTTTGCAAAATCGGAAGCCGTCATTATCAATTATTTGTTCGCCGGAAAAACAATTTGCGGGCATTGACCTTACTATTATTATTATTATTATTCTTTGAAAACTAGCGGTTGTAAACAACGAAAAGAATATTGCGGATACTAATTTTCTACTTGTTCACTTGTTTGTATATTTCTTTTGTAGACAAACGGATCCGGCAATCTTCAATAGAATTGAGGAAAGACGCATCATCAAGAGGTCAAAAGAATTCTGACGTTGAGACAAAAATTTTCTTTTTCTTTTCTGTGGCACTGGTCATATATGCATGAAAAGAAGCATATGCGCCTGCATAAAAAATATATCTAATATTTGCCTTGTCCTTTTAAAGGGGTGGCTCAGCGTTCAGCCTTCTGATGATCGGTTACGCTGAGAAGAAAAAGGCAATAACAGTCTTCGCCCCCATATGCTGCAAAAAGAAATTCAGTTACCTGCATGCCTTGAATAGTTGATCTACGACAACAATTTATATTATTTTAAGTTTTCTAAATTTTTTTATAAATATATCAAATGCTTCCATTAATTCTCCTGGTTTTTACTTCATCAATCAATATACAATTCAACAATTGCGCTTCTTCATAATCAGAAAGTCAAGACCAAAATTTTTGGATAAATAAATTTCCCAATTACAATATCAATTTGACCGTGCTTGTTTTTCGTCAGTCCTAACTATTTCAGAGCCTAAGAAAAAGATTCAGGCTACTAAATAGCATTTAATTATAGTACTGACACTGGCCACAGGATTCTCACAACAAATAAAAAACATTTTCACACAATTATCAGCTCATAGCTTTGGAAGTTGACAGGTTTGAGAAATGTTTTCAAGAATTGTACCATCATCCCCTGTTTTAGAAATCAATACAAATTTAAACGGGTTCCCAGATTATATACCAGAGAATGCCGAAAGCATGGATCAAAAAATCAATGATAACAACTTCAACCTGATGCTTAATCAACTTTATACCAGCCAGCTGTATACAAGCACCAACAGTAAGAATAATTATCAATTTGTGCATCCAGCCAATTACCAATATGTATTAAATCATCAACAGCAACAAGTACCACCACCACCACCACCACCACAAGCGCATACCACTTTGGATACAATTTTCGATGAGACTCATTTTTTGCAAACTTCTCCTCACAATGCCTTGGATACAATGAGCTCTGTTTTCGACGATACCAGCTTGTTACAAACTTCTCCATCGTTGGATGACATACCACCAACTTCTACATCTGCTTCAACATTATCAGACTTGGAATCTTTGAACTTGCAATTTATTCATCCACAAGATGTTGTCAGTTTTCCTTCTATTCATGCTTGCACTCCACCAATGGAACAAACACATTCTAGAAGATCAAGCTTCCTTGATGCTCCTAATATGTCGCAACAAAAGTCATTTATGGTGCATGATCTTACACTTCAACAACAACAAAGTCAAATGATGTCACAATCAATGCAATACTCTCTGTCTGATCAGTTCTTATCATCAGTTGAAACCACTCCTATCATGTCTGAAATTCCACACATGCATAATTCATTGGAAGAAGTTGCTCATCAAAAATTGATACCACCAACTGCCACTACTTTTCATAATTTTGTCAAGAGCGAAAGCATTGAACCAATTAATTTCAATGATGATGACTCAGATACATATCAAACCTTCCCAGCTGAAAGAGAACAAGAGGATCTCCTTGATGATGAAGAAGATCATGAATTCCCAGAAATCACTGAGATTAAAAAGTTTAGAGTTGTTAGAGGTATTAGTTCTGGAGGATGTGCCACGAGGCCACCAAAGGAAGCTAAAAATTCTACATCCACTTATGCCAAAGTGAAGTTACATTTATCGTCTGCTGGTCTTGATGATATGTGTAAACCTACTTGGAATGATCTGGAAAAGGCTGATAGAAGACGTATAATCAGAATAGAAAGGAGACAAAATTATGCAGACATCGTTGCCAGTTTCTCTATCGTTGGATCTGCCACTGATCATCCTGAACCTGCTGAAGCTGAGGAAGGAGTTGATGTTGTTGAAGTTTCATGTTTGGAAACAGTTGTCGATGATAATTATGATGATTATGAGAATGCCTCATATGAGTTTAATGAAGATGACACTTTATTGGAAGACGATTTTATCAAACAAGAGCAAGAGAATCGTCAGAATTCATATCAATCCAAGTCTCAAAATGATAATGCCGTTTCTTCGAAAACTCAATATTACATTACAAGTGTTGAAGTTATCAAGATTGTTGAATTGTTAATTGGAACACAGCCATTGGATGGTGCTAATAGACGTCGTGAAAGAGGTAGAGTTAGATCAAATTTGGTTCCATTTTGGTCAAGAAAGCCGGTTTCATCCAAGAAGAACCATTCAGCTTCGTCATCACCAATTGAGTCGAAAGATTTTAGAATTGAGTTGGCTCAAAGAATAATGGGATACGAAGTTAGAAAACCAAGAGGTTTTGATAAAGAAGTTCGTATTCTTAAATGGGAAAAATTAATTCCTGCCTTAAGAAGAGCTTTACAAAGTTATTACGTTGAAATTCCAGAAACTGAATTCTGATTTGAATTTTGATGCATACTGTTGTTTGTTTTCTGTTATGTGTGATTTGTTTGATGGTTTTGGGTAATTGTTAGGTCATTTTCTCCTGTATTAATAGGATAATTTTAATGTTGATTGTTATTGTTCGTGATTGTTCTTAGTGATTTTCTTTTCTTTTCTTATACATATATCTGGTTATAATAATGTATTGATTTGACTATTGTGATAATAAACTAGTTGCACTAAAAAGTAGATGGTTGCTGCTATTTCAAGTAGCAATATTGTCTTCTATCAAAAAAATTAATCGCACTACAGTAAAGGCAGCTAGCTTCCATGTATAACACTTAAGTTTAATTTCACGCCGAAAAGGTAGCAATAAGTGTTGACCAAGTGACATCACTATCGGTGCTTAGAGCGATAAAACCATGTTCCTTGTAGATAAAAAGCACGGTACGCCCTTGAATCAGTAAAGTACCGAGGAAACCCCGTCGGGGGAAAAAAAAACAAAAGATTTAAAAAAAGATCACATAGTTAATTTTAGGAGAGAGAAAAAAGAGGTACGCGTGATCATATTGGATACATCATAACGAGAGACTGAAAGATCGGTAGCTTTATAGACAGATAGATAACATGCAAGATGGATTACTCTTATCGCCATCTCAAAATATAGGGACCACCTTAAGCCAATATATTTCACAAGCCAATCATATCGTTCGACCGCCAATATCGACAGGATCGGCATCCTTGGATAAGCTGTTGTCAGGGGGTATAAAGTCAGATTCTATCTACGAAATCAATGGATTGTTGAATTCTGGAAAGTTGATATTGGTACTTAATGTTGTTTGCAATTTCTTGAAACAAGGGAAAAAGGTCTTGTGGGTAGATACATCTTCCAAGATACCACTTAATGATTTAATAAAATTGAACGGATTCCAGAGTAGTCATTTGGCAAGTGATAATTTACAATATACCAGAATAGATCACCTTATTCAGTTAGTTGTGCTAATGAAACAGTTGAAAGAACTCAACTCACAAAATGCTTACTCCTTGGTTGTGATAAACGAATTTTCAGATCTAGTCCATTCATCATTCTTGGTATTGGAAGAGGAAATGAACAAGAGGAAAAAGAATATCGAAGAGCTTCAAGGGAGATTAAACACAGAGAAGAAAGAGAGAGAAAAAGTCGGGGAGGTATTTCAATCTAATGAATCAATTCCCATACAAGGGCCTTCGATTATAGTACGACAAAATAAATTCATGCATCAAATATTGGGATCAATGGCTTCATACAACGAACAATTTCAATCCACTTTCATCTTAGTGGGCTCATTGAATACAGCATCACAGAAGATTCTATTGGAGGTTTACCCTAAATCTGGTAACGAATCTGTGAGGCAAATGAAAACAATTTATCAATCAAAATTGGCACCCATTTTAGGGGAAGAAGCTCCATGGTTAGGACTATTGGAATCAAGAATGGTCTTGTACAAAGATTGGAAGGATAATATTGATGTCAGAGATATGAACAGCGTTAAAGATGCAACAACATTGACTTATGCTAGTTTAAGATTCAACAGACCTGTGATATCAAAGGATTTAAAATGTCCTACTAAGCGAATAATCAAGACAACTAAAAAAGTTAGATTTAAAATCACTTCAGAAGGTGTGGAAGATGTTGATGATTTGTTTTATGATTCAGTTGTTGGGTTTTCTGGAACTCAACTAAATGACTCAGTAGACTTTGACGATGTTAGTTTTCTAATGAATCCGGCGCCAACTGTGTCAGACAAAAGCTTTGATCTTCAAAACGGAGATACAGATACCGAAAGGGTTATACCCTCCGTGAAAAGTTTTCTAATGAATCCGGCGCCAACTGTGTCAGACAAAAGCTTTGATCTTCAAAACGGAGATACAGATACCGAAAGGGTTATACCCTCCGTGAAAAGTTTTTTGGATTTGAAGGATGACAAAGACGATGACAGGTTCGTGCTGAATAAGCGACTGAAAACAAGTTAGTAGTACTTAATGTTAAGCGAAGAGAAAAAGAAGAAATTAAATCCGAACAAAGTCGGGGCTTCTTTCTTGATTGGGCTTTTTCTGCCGTGTGGAGATAAAAAAACAAATGAAAATTGGTACATTATAAAAACAGTGTTGAAGTCACTTGAACACACTTACACATCTTCAATTGTGATTATACAGAAACACAAAACTGATCAATGACTACAAGTGAATCCACCATCTCTGATCTGAATTCAGATAAGTTCCAGCAACACGAAAGTGGCAACGAACAACTTGCCTCACATACTGAAAGGTCTGCTTCTCAAGAAGGCTTTTATCCAGAGGGTGTGATCAGGACCATGTCCGAAGAACTTGTTGGTGGAAGTGGTATGGAAGAATATATGGAACGTGAAGAGGAAGATGAAGAATCTAGTCAAATTCATGAACCCAGGGCTAGTACTGAAAAATGTGCTTCAAGACGTAGTTCAATTGTACAAAGAATTGAGCAAAAATTTGGGATTATGGATAACGAAATTAGAAAGGAAAGAACAGAGACGATTTTCTCGTTTTTGAAAGTCTATCTGATGATGTGGGTGTTTATGCTCACTCTGTTCTCATTGTATTGGGGATCATATTACGACAGGCCATCTAGATATAAGAATCTCAAGATGTTGATAGTCAATGGTGATTTCCAAGAAGTTGGTTCTGTGCCTCCTTTAATCGGGAATACAATCGAGCAAACCTCTTTGCTTCCTTCAATTGCAGCATTGGGTAATTGGAAATTTATAAATTCAACAGAATTGGAAGAGGATGCCTCAACTCACGGAAATAGCATTGAAGAAGAAGTGATGAGGTTGGTACATCATCAAGAGTATTGGTCTGCCATTTATATAAGACCCAATTCCACTTATGATTACGTCCAGGCTTACAAGTCGTCAGATACAAATTTTAACACTAGTGGAACACTTGTGAAACTGTATTACGAAACAGGCAGGGATCTATTAGCAATGGGTTCTTATGTTATACCATTTGTGAAACAATTTCAATCAACATGGTTATCATCATTGTCGCAATCATTCTACCCATCATTGATTGAAATGTTATCAAATCAGGAAAAGATAGATTTAATAACTAAGGCTCCTGGATTAATGACATCATTACCAATCTGGAACTTGGATGATATGAGACCATCTCCTAGTTCAGTTATTGTGGCGCCATATCAAATTGGATGTATCTATCTTATTATTATAACTTTTTTCCAATTCAATTTCTTTGCCGCTGTTCATCAAAAGGTTTCAGGGTATTTGAAAATGAGACATTACATATTGTACAGAATGATTTCATCTCAAGTCAGTTATTTAATCATTTCATTAGGGTACTCATGTGTTTCAGCTGCCTTCCAAGTGAATTTTAACATATCTTACAAAGGTGGATTTGGTGTATATTGGATGATAGCATACTTGACTATGGCAGCAGTTGGTGGAATGAATGAAAATATGGCCATGATTTTCTTCTGCACTTATCCTCCTTTACTTGGATTCTGGATTTTGACATGGGTTGTTTTGAATATATCTCCTACATTTTCTGCAATGGCTTTGACATCTCCTTTTTACAGATTTGGATATGGAGTTCCAATACACAATTCCGCGGAAGCTTTCAAAGTTATATTGTTTGACACTTATCGAGGCGAAATCGGCAGAAATGTCGGGATCTTGATAGCTTGGATTGTGATTAATAATGCAGCAATGCCATTTGTAATGAAATTTTTTGGGAAGCGTATGAGACTGAAGGCTATTGCTGCTGCTAAAGCCAATAAATAAACAATTGTAAATAACTAATAAATTCGATACAATTAAAATATATTTCTTTTGATGTTTTGTTTTTATTTTTTAATAAAAAACAACACCGAGGTTAGCACTCAGACGTTTTCTTTCTAAAATTCTTAAAATCGTTCATCACGATTTCCGGTTTTACTTACCCTCCTATTTAGTACAAGATGCTTATAAAATGTACCAGCAACCGAAAAAAAAGAACGAAAATGCGCTAAGGAAACAACCTCACGTATCATTCACACAGAAGAAACTACATCACTAAAATATTGGCGGGCAAGAAATAGTTATAAAGGACATCCTTGTTGAAGATCCAAGTTGGACTCATTGGAAAGTTGCAGCAGTCAATAAGATTGCCAATGATACTGTCAACGTGGTGCTGTTAGTACGCTTTTGCCTTGAACAAGAAAAAGCATAAAAGAGAGTGATCATCGTATCGTATCAAATATGTTGTTATCTTTGGCAGGAAAAGATTTAACAACAAAGAGATATAAAATTTCGCTCGCGACTGGTCGACAATAACGAATAGATAAGAGAACAAAGACTTACTCAGAGCAAGAATACAAAAAGAAAGGGTGAACAAGTGTTGAGAATTGCGAGGAATTTAGAATGTGCTTAAATTGTTCCATAGGTGCAAGGTTTATGATCGATTCGAGTTGCGTATTCATTTGCAGAGTGCAGAATTGCGCATCAAAAGTTTATTAACATTTTTTTTTTTTTTTTACTTTTTTATTTTCTAACAAAATTTGTGACCTTTTCCCAATCTTTTCAGCCACAAGAAAATTTCTCTTCTTTCGTGCTGCATTTCGTTTTCCTTCGCTGCAAAAAAGGGCAAACACAAGAAATACGAAGATATTTAAAAATATGTAAATATTCTTACACTTGAGATGGAAAAAGACCTCTAACTTTGCAAGCAATCAATCAATAAGACACTTTTTTCTAATCACTGCTAAAATGTGGATAACGCTATTTCTGGTTAATCAGCAATAGCCACCTTTGATTGTTGTTAACAACAGCTTCATTGAAGTTTTCAACTTTGTGTTGACCAGAGAAGGTCTATGACGTTTTTTCCTTCTGGAAGTCACGTTAAAATAAATTAAG
Source organism: Nakazawaea ernobii (assembly GCA_030567655.1). Taxonomy (NCBI): domain Eukaryota; kingdom Fungi; phylum Ascomycota; class Pichiomycetes; order Alaninales; family Pachysolenaceae; genus Nakazawaea; species Nakazawaea ernobii. Next base: position 198,896 of record JAJLSN010000242.1, read on the forward strand.
CCTCAACCCAACTTCCACAAGTTGACCACTACACTACACAGGAAGACGCATTTGCTTGCCACCTCTTAGGGGAATGAGAAGCTCGATACAAGATTTCCCTTTGTCTTAAAAATATGGGCATTTTAACCAATTGGATTTTCGAAAACCTCGCACTTGTTGTTCGTTTTTGCAGGAACTCAAAAATTCGCTTTCCATATTAGTTTATGCAGAAGAGTTACTTGGACGAGAGTAAACATTGAAAATAGTGGAAGTCAAATCAAACGGTCGAAAAACAACAAATAAAATTGGAGATCAGCGTTATCTTCTTCAAATGATAACCACCATTTTGTATTTGATGTGATCACCTAATTATATTATTACTCTTATCAATTTTTTTTGTCGAGCTTTAAAAAGTACCCTTCGATATCGACACACCAGCTCTCTTCAATGTCTTACGCGAATACTATCTACTCAATTGCAATTCAGATATAAAAGGTACACTGCATAATGTTGATGGTGTATTGTGCATGCTAGTCGGTAAGGAAACATAAATAACCTAAATCAAACATTTCTTACTCGTTCGCACATTCCAAAGAGAGGGACCGAAAAGGGTGGGACGCGAACTTTCTAACTTCGATTTAAACCTCCAACGTGTGCTGTAAGCCCTTTTCCAAAAGCATCGAAAGTAAAAAAAAAAAACTGTGCATCTTTACCGAGAAAACTTATCGATAATTAAAGATTGTAAACATATGTTCGTGACGAATTCCACTAACCGTTGCCAAATGGGTTGGTGCTGAAGACCGAATGTGGCAAATTGAGACGCCATAAGTGTATATTTGGTCACATCCAAAATCAAAATTTTGGACAAAAGTGCTTCAATATAGTGTTGAGATAGTTTGATGAAACCTCGCTAGAGATGGCGCTTAATACACAATCTGCGGAGAGACTAAAAAGCGATATCTCAGGAATTTGAGTTATGATGATCTTCCTATTGGAGACAAAATGCATCAATTTATTATTTGCTTAACAGATCGCCACGATTTTCACTCGATACGCGCTTCTTCTTTACTTCAAATTCCTTGACGCATCGTTTTGTGGTAGAACTCGGTAAAATTAAAGCATAGATCAGACATTTAATCTAGAAGAAAGGACATTTGTAAAGGACAAATGGTGGAAAGGTAGGTTTAAGACTAAACATTATTCCCTCAAAGTAAATCTTAAAGAAGAGAAACACTCTAAATGTATTTGTAATTATATAACGATGTAGCCTGGTGTTTACGATCCGAGGTTGTATAATTCTTTTGCAATTTTTCCATTTGACAAAAGAAGCTTTGGGAATATAGCTAAATAAATATCTTGGCAACAAAATCAATTATTGAAAATTTTCAAGAATTCTCAAGAATTCTTCTTTTGTTCCTCAAACTTCAACCACAAGCATATTACTTAACATCGATGATTCACTGGAGTTCTAAGAAATTTTGGCTATAGGAAAAATATGCAACGAAAAAAAGTGAAAACATACAGACGACTAAGCAAAAAGGCAAATCACATTGCATAATGCTCAGTAACTCGCATGGAAAAATCACCAAAAATGTGCAACTTTTTGGTAACTGTTACAAAATATACGAGGAGCGTATTGAAGATGCCCGAAGTCACTACTGACCACCAAAGTAATACCACACTTTTCAATGGAGTATCAAAGTTATTTTTTAACAAAATCGGGAAATAAGAATTTTCCCCTTACTTTGTTTGTCCCTCTTTTAAACTTTATTTACAATATTTTCTCAAGTTTTCTCGACTGTTAGAGAGGCCTATTCCGCCCAATATGGTAGTCAATGTTTTAATACTGTTTTAACGTACAAGAAACAGTTATCAAGCACTCATTACCAGAGTTTGAATTGAGCCTTATAGACGGAAGTGGTCGTAGTGTAATAGTAAAGCCTATGTCTATCTCGATGCCTTGACCGCAAAATTTACAAGACTCTTTCAATTTTTTGTCTACATATATATGTGACCATCAGAAATGTAAATGGAAATGAAAATGACTTTGGTATTTGCAGATATTATTTACTTTTAGCATTAGAAAATAAAACAGTAACAACTGATGTGCTCCCACATATCCATGATGTATTCGAGTACATGTTTCAAAGAAGGTTTGAGGATCATTAGTTGGACAAATCTGACCGAAACAGAAATTAGTGTGAAAAAAATAGTACCGTGGTAACCGTCCATTTTTTTTCAAGACAACCACGAAAGCAGCCAAGAAGTGTTCAATCCTTTTGCCTCGAGAAGATGTTCAAATTCTTGTGTTGAAGCTTTCTCGAACAGATTTCTATTTGCATGTAAATTGGCGGCAAATATGGCTTGCCCTTCGACAGATCTTAGCTTACATCCATAAGATCTGAGAAAAAAACAAAAATACATCAAATATATAGCGCTTATTGATATAGCCCTAATTTCGAGCTTCCAATTCAAAATACAATCTGAGCGCATCAACAATGTTTTAATTTTTGCCCAGCTCTATGAAAATATTATTCCCTTTCCTGTCACCGGCGAGATATGCATCTCTGAACCCATCATTCTCTAACTTTAATTTTCTGATATTCTCATCTTGATCCACCCAATGGTGACACTTTAAATGATTCACCAATTGTTTCTCTTGGTTGAAAGACTTTGTACAATGATTACATTTGAATTCTCTTTGATGGACTTTGTAGTGCTTGTTCAAATTCGAAGATTCATTAAATCGTTTATTACAACCTGGAAACTTGCAAACAAGTGGCTTTTCACCGCTATGGACCCTTTGATGTACAGATAATGCGGAAGAGGTTTTAAACCATTTGGCACATATGGAACATTGAAATGGTTTCTCCCCCGTATGAATTCTCATATGTTGCTCTAACATTAAATCAATTGCAAATTTTTTCCCACACAATTTACAAACACATGGTCTGTGCTTAGTATGGACGTGCAAATGCCTTAAAATCTTTTGTCGTTGATTGAATTTCTTGTGGTTTCTTGAACAATTTTCCCATTTACATATGTAAGTCAGTTGTCCCCCACCAATATGCTCATCAGTTAAATGAGTGGTCAATTCTTCAGTTGTGTTGAATTTCTCGTTGCAAAAAACCCCATCAGAGCACTCCCATTTGCAAGTGTGCTCAGGATCTACATCATTGTCTTCATCTTCCACCTGAATATGGTGATGGTGATGATGATGGTGATGGTGAGGGTTATGATTTTTGAGATTTGAAACACCATCAAGCTCTTCGATTTTGGTGCTAGATGTGCTCCTCTTGTTCGCTTTGAACCCATGATCAGAGGGAATGTGCTCTAGCATTCGAAGGATGTCATCAGATTTGAAATCACAATCTAACCATTCACATTCAAAAGTTGTTCTGTTATTTTGAACTGTGAGATCCAGCTGTTCTGCTTCAGGCTCTTTAATTTGGAAATTGGGAGACTGTGTTTTCAATATGTGATCTTTAAAGACATGAGATTTCAAACCCTCGTTTGTGGAGAATCGAAGTAAATTAGAAGAACAATTGGACCACAAACAATGTAAATGATCTTTTTGCACTTCTGGCTTTAAGGGCAGTAGTTCTAAAGGTGTATCATTCAAATCAATCCAGTTGTAATGAAATTGCTCAACTTTGTTTGATGAGACTTTTCTTTTTTTGCAATCTCTAGATTCTTCAGCACCGATATCATCTAGGCAATGATGAAGAATGTTGTGAGCATGAATGTGTTTGTGACTCTTACTTAGACTTTTGGATGGCTCAGTCCTGACATCACTGAGTTTGGAGGATGAATTTATAGATCTTAACAAATTATAAGAATCTGGAATATCTGTAACAAAGTCTTCTAGTTTGATATCTTTTTCTGGCTTGGCTTCCTTGGGCAAATTGTCAAAATCACAAAACTCGAAGCATTTGTCACCTTGATGTGTGGCCTCATTTACAATGCAGTTAGGGTCAAAACAGTCAATCTCAGAGTCAAACAATGATTGTAATTGATTTTTTATTTCTATAGGGGATTCAATAGTATTGGCTTTCGAATCTGGGGTGAGAGAATCAATTTCTGTGAAGTTGCCGCTGGAGACAGATGTAGGAGTCATTTTATCAACATTATGAACCTCATTGCAACATGCTATATCAGAGGAGGACTCATCACATGGCTCTTTCACATCGAACCAGTCGGCATTTCTCACCTCTCCATTGGTATCTGTACAGTCGAAACAATTATCTAAAGTATTATGACAACATTGGTCGATGATCTGTTGGATCTGACAATGGGTCAAGTCAAGAGCGGCCCCCTTTCCAATGTCAGCACCTACCAGTGAATCATTTGAGGGGTTTGAGACCGACAACGAGGTGGACAACGAAGACAACTGTGGGGGTCTACCATTGGTTATATCATTTGTCTGCGGTTCCTGGTGAATCAAGACGTTTGCATCAATATGGGAGGGCAAAGAGTGTCGATGCTTGTGGATGTGTCCATGTATATGTCGATGATCACCATCAAATGTATGAATGTGTCCATGTATGGTGCTATGAGTGATGACAGCATTTTTGAGCTTGTCGTTCGACTCGGATGCCGGCATTCTTATTTATGAACAAATACGGCTGTATTTTTAAGGTTTTAGTTTTCCGGTCCAACACTTGTAAATTGATAAATCCAGTAACAGGTTTCTTGCTGATCAATAGAAGTATGATAGTTGATAGTTATCTCAGTCTGCAATGTTTCAAAGAAAAAGCCCTCTTGACTTAGTTGACGTCTTGGAGCTCGAACGGGGGTCAGCAGCAAATCTGGAAAATTATATATAAATGAGTGTTGATACTTTTGATGATAACTTGACAAAGATCGTGGAGAGCATTATAATTGAGCCATAAATATTATTTTATTCACCTTGCTGGTTACAATTTTTTTTAATTTACTCTGTCCCAAAACGGTTTACAGGGGCTGTGCCCAATTGCCAGTTTGATAAATCCATCGCCTTTGATCTGTTGCGGTGGGAAACAGAAGCCAATCAACCTATCCGCTGAAGTTCAACGTATCTTTGAGTGGTACAGTCTTTCTCAATTTAGGTGGTGACTTCAGCCCGAGAAAATGGACGGGAGAAGTTCATCCTTCTCTAATAAATTCAAAAGGGAGAAAGACCTGAGAAGAAACAGATGGAAATAAGTGGCAAAAATTATTTTTCATAAGGTTTAAACTAATGAGTAATATATTTACACATTTGGGATCTTTTTGATTTATAATTCAACTTTTCAAATAGATGCCGCTTTCAAAAAACATATGAGGCCCATGCAAGAACACATTGATTATTCCACAACTTTGAAGTTTTACCCCAACTTGAATGATATACTGCCCGATTTCAATGTACCCAAGTTGAATGATTACACAGATAAAGTACTTTTACCCCCTTTTATCTTGAATGATATTCTATCTCAGCAATCCGCCACAGGTTATGCCTTGTCGTCGCCTTTGGTGTTCAAGATTGCCACCACAACCAGCAACAAGACGTGTTATGTTGGAGTGAGAGAATTCTCATCCATTGATGACTATATCATTTTACCTCATACCATACAAGAAAAATTGGGTGTTTCACAGGCTACAGACGAAATATCAATTACGTTGACGTTGGAGTCCGATATTCCAAAAGGTAGCTCTCTCGTTTTAAAACCTTTGGACCCGAATTATGGTATTACAAATTGGAAATTTTTCTTGGAGGCAAAATTAAATAGTGATTATACCACACTTACTCACGATGACATTTTATACCTTGAAGATAATGGAAAGATTTACAAGCTTCTTGTTGATGGAGTTGAACCTTCCAATACTATATCAATAGTGAATACTGATATCGATTTATCGATCGAACCATTGAATGATGAACATGCTAAATCAATTCAAGAGCAAAACTCTAAGAAAAATGAAATAATCGAGCTTATCGATCCGGTAAACGTTCTTAGTCTTGAAATACAATCTGATGATTACAAGTTCAAGGTGCCGATAGAAGAAGATCAAGAAGAATTGATCATACAATTAACAATAAAAGATCAAGAATTTGATATCAACCTTGTTGATATTTTTGCTTCAAATGATAAGTTTATTGATAAACAAAATTTCATATGGTCGACTCTCGACTCATTTCGTACGGCTAGACTGGACGGTGTTGTTCAATTGAAAATCAATTTTGGAAGTTTTCCTGTCGAGGGTTTTATCTATGTCATTCCATTTCTATGGAAAACGAGAACAATTTTCACCATTGAAACCGTTTCAAATGCAGAACAGATTTCCGAAGCCATAGGAGCGCAGCAGGTGGGTGAGAATGAGACAACTTGTGGTAACTGTGGTGCAATTGTCCCCAAGGCTTCCTTATTTTTGCATGAGAATTTTTGTCTTCGAAATAACATCAAGTGTGATAAAGGCTGTGGCAAGATTTTCCATAAGATAATACCTGAAAGTCACTGGCACTGTGGAAACTGCTCTTCATTTGGTGATTCGGGAGAATCTCTTGAGCACCATAATCTAATATACCACACGGATTATCAATGCCAGTGTAACACTCATTATTCAAATTTCCCCTCTTTTGCCCATCACAGAGCCACTGATTGCGAATTGAAATTACACGAGTGTAGGTTTTGTCATTTGATTGTACCAAGAGGAAAATCGACATCAATTGATATTTTCAACCAATTGTCCAATCATGAAAGTGGATGTGGATCGAAAACGGTTGATTGTGCGAAATGTAATAAACCGATCGTATTGATCAACTATGAATCGCATATGAAATTGCATGAATTGAATAGAGTTTCAATGCCAGAACCTCAAAAATGCTATAACAAGAATTGCGTAAAGACAAGTAATTTAAATGAGTTTGGATTATGTGATATTTGCTTTGGTCCTTCATTTTCAAATGTTTACGACCCAGCTCACGTTAAATTACAATCCAGGTTTGAAAGAAGATATGTTATTCAATTGTCTAAAGGATGTGGGGGCACCTGGTGTAAAAACGAAAATTGCAAATCATCTGGTTTATCTAAATTGTCAGCGATGACTGATATAATCAATCACGTTAAAAACGATCTCTTAACGAGGATACCCAGTTTGCCGATTGCTCAAGGTGCAGACAATCTTGTTCCCTTTTATGATTTCTGCGTGGATGCATCAATGACGAAGAAGAAACTTTTAGCAGAGTGGATATTCGAAGAGGGACAATTTTCATTCAATTGGTGTTGTGAAGCAGTTAATTGTCACGCGGAAGAACAAGCAGCCAAGAGATGGTTACAAGAGCACGGTGTCGCATTACATGAGTAGCTGGTCATAATGTTTTTTTTAGTATTCAAATGCATTTTTGGTTTTTTTGTTATTTTATCTAGTTATCTATTATTCATATCATTTCGCTATCAAACCATCAAGAAAAGGGTAAATCATCTTGAATCCAACCAATCCTAGCACGATTGTCATAAATCCGTATACTATCACCTGATCTTTGAAGCTACCACGTGTAAAGCAACTTACCACAAGCTTCTCATCACCCGGATCACAGTACTTGTTTTCATAGCAGAACTCTTTGGTACATATCGAACACTCATTTGCCAGCGTATTGTCTGTCAAAAGTTCCTTCGTGATAGGTACTATCTTATACGAGCTCTCACATTGGCATTTGCAAAAGCCCTGGTATTGCAATGACAACTTGACAAGTGCTAGTATGAAAACAATAAGGCAGAATGGTTTCATGGCGAGCCCCTTATCTCAGTCCTCGTGTTGTGCTTCTTCTTCTTCTTCTTCTCCTATATTCTCTATCTCTGCTAACAATTATCTTGACAAAAAACATCGGTGTCTGCCATTTTTATTTTGACATGCCGTGTCAATAATTCCTGATGGCAAAAAGGAAAACTGAAAAACAAACACAAATGGGATTTTGATACAGTACAGTACTGTGGGTGTTTTCCAATCATTGATAATTGCCTCTTTGTAATTCATCATGACTGCTGTGCAAACACATGAAGGTGGTATTAAGCCATTTTTCGAACAAAGAATTCAAGATTTGGAGATTGAAATAACTTCAAAGACTCAAAATTTGAGAAGATTAGAAGCTCAGCGTAATGCTTTAAACTCCAAAGTTAGATCTTTAAAAGATGAATTGAAACTTTTACAAGAACCTGGATCATATGTCGGTGAAGTTGTCAAGGTGATGGGTAAGAAGAAGGTCTTGGTTAAGGTGCATCCAGAAGGGAAATACGTTGTCAATTTAAATCCTGACATTGATATCAAATCGATAACCCCAAGTTTAAGAGTTTGCTTAAGAAGTGACACATACGAATTACACAAAATATTACCAAATAAAGTTGATCCATTGGTATCACTTATGATGGTTGAAAAAGTCCCAGATTCTACTTATGACATGGTTGGTGGATTGGACGAGCAAATCAAGGAAATCAAAGAAGTTATAGAGTTACCTGTAAAGCACCCAGAATTATTTGAAAGTTTGGGTATTGCGCAACCAAAAGGTGTTATATTGTATGGCCCACCGGGTACGGGTAAGACGTTATTGGCAAGAGCTGTAGCACATCATACTGAATGTAAGTTTATAAGAGTTTCCGGTTCAGAATTGGTTCAAAAATATATTGGAGAAGGTTCAAGAATGGTTAGGGAATTATTCATCATGGCCAGAGAGCACGCGCCTTCCATTATCTTTATGGATGAAATCGATTCCATTGGATCTTCAAGAGTAGAGGGTTCCTCTGGAGGAGGTGACTCTGAAGTGCAAAGGACCATGTTGGAATTGTTGAATCAATTGGATGGTTTCGAAAACACAAAGAACATCAAGATCATTATGGCCACAAATAGATTGGACATCTTGGATCCAGCATTGTTAAGACCTGGTAGAATTGATAGAAAGATTGAATTCCCACCTCCAAGTGTCGAGGCCAGAGCCGATATCTTGAAGATCCATTCCAGATCGATGAACTTGACCAGAGGTATCGATTTGAAAAAAATAGCTGAAAGGATGAATGGTTGTTCCGGTGCTGATGTCAAGGGAGTGTGTACCGAAGCCGGTATGTATGCGTTGAGAGAGAGAAGAATCCATGTGACACAAGAGGACTTCGAGTTGGCGGTCGCCAAGGTTATGAGTAAAAACGATGAAGGTGCTGTATCGTTGGCCAAATTGTTCAAGTAGAATTACTATTGTATAGTTTATAGTGTACAAATCACACAATTCAACCGTTTCCAGTCGAAGGAGGAAAATTTTGTGTTTTGTGTTGAAAAATTGAAAATAAATTTTTTTATTTTTTCTGAACATGTTAAAGAATCTGTAATTGAAACAACCAATTAGTTGTTAAGTTATATTGAATAACACATAACAACTTTATTTCATTCCCATCTTTCCTATTTGATTCAGCAAATCATATTCAGTACATTCAATTTGTATTATATTTGCCGATTTCAAAATAGTGATCAAGATTTGATTCCTTTCTATTGAATTTTTTAATTGAATTTTGGAAAGTGAAAAGGAGCGAAAATATATCAGAAAGTTGAAACAAAAGCTTTGATTCGATCATCAATTCATAGTTCTCATAATATTATTTCATTCAATATGAGTAACAATCAACAGCCTCCACCACAACAGCAGGCTCCGACAAGTCAACAAGCCCCTGTGTTGCCTCCACCTCAACAATTGTCACAGCAACCACACACTCCATCGGGTGGTGCCTCCGGTGCTCATCCACGTAATAACTATAACAATAACAATAGTAATAACAGTGGCAACGGTGCTAATACCAATCGTCATCATTATGGAAACAATAACGGTGGTAAACCTTATAGGAAAAACTATAATAAAGATGGTCAATACCAACAGGCTTCAGCTCCATATTCACCATTTTATCCCCAAGTTGTATATGGATATCCACAACAACCATATTATTATGGTATGGCAATGCAACAACCTTATGACCAATATCAGACAAATCCAGGTTATTATCCAGTTCCTCAAAATTATCCATCAGATCAACATCTGACTCATAAGGCAACTTTGACCGATAAATCAGGTAACAGAATTCAACTTAATAAGCCAACTCATTCGAGACTGCCATCCACGGCTTCCTCAATTAATACTTCGACCGTTGCATCTACTCCAGTACAAGCTGATGCCGTTCCAGTAGTTTTACCAAATACTCCTGTTCAACCTTCAAAAGTTGTTACTCCAGCATCGGTCCCAGCATCAATTGTTTCACCAGTGAAAACAATTTCAGACTCAGAAAAAAAAGCTCGTAATGAAGAGTTCAAGGCGAAGATTGCTGCAAGAGCCGCTGCATTGCTGAAACTGAAAGAGGAAAAGGCGAAACTGGATAGTTCAACTGTAGAGGAAAAAGCTCCTGCCGCTGTCAAAGTGGAGAAAAAGGAACTGACGCCAGTCAAAGTTGAAGAGCCAGTTAAAGCTGAAGAACCAGTTAAGGAGGAGCCTAAGAAGGCTGCTGAGCCAATAAAAGAGGAACCAACAAAGGTAATAGCTGAAGCTGAGGTTGAGTCTAAAGAACCAACTTCTGTCGAGGCTGAAGTCAAAAAGGAAGAAGTAGCTGTTCCAGCTCCAGTAGTTGCTCCAGTTGTCGAAAAAGAAGAAATCAAAGCTGAAGAGCCTGAGCAAACAAAGGAAGAACCAGTTAAATCCGAGGAACCTGTTGTTGAAGATGTCACAACATCAAAAGAAGTTGTTGAAGACGTTGAAGAAGAAACTAAGGAAGATGTTGAAGAAGAAAAAGAACAACTGGAAGCTGAAGAAGAAGTTGCTCCTGTTTCTGAAACTATTCCAGAAGAGAAAACCGAACCAGAAGCTCCAAGTTTCACCATTTCTAATTTGTTCAACCTTTTAAGATTTGCCAGACCAGTTAATCCATATACTCATACTTATCCATCAACTATAACACCTCCTGATGCTAGATTGAGTGGAAGTAAAAAAATCAAATATGATCCAATATTTCTTATTCAATTTCAACAACCTTTGAATTTACCAAGAGATGATGAATGGGATTCTAAATATGGTGCTAAAATCGTTTTAAATGATCCTCGTCAAGGTGCTAAGGGTAACGATCGTTCATTCTCAAGAAATTCCTCTTCACAATTCGGTAAAGGTTTTATTGGTAATGGTCCAGTTCAAATGAGATCATCAACAACTAATTTGAGAAATGACTTCAATTCAAGAAGTGGTTCAAGACAAAATTCTAAAAGAAGTGGTAGAAATCCAAAGGAGAAATCCTCAAGACAAAAGCAAGGTTCAAGAAGGGATGGTAACAATAGATCCCAAGAAGAAGAAAGATCAGAGCCAACGGAACCAGTTCTGCCATTGGTCAAATCCGAATCAAGATGGGTTCCAAGATCAAGAGTTAAAGCACTGGAGGAAGTTAAGACGGCTCCAGATGGTTCATTAATTTTGAATGAAGAAGATGTTAACAGAAAGGTTAAATCACTTTTGAATAAATTGACATTAGAATTATTTGATTTAATTTCTACTGAAATTATTGCCATTGCCAATCAATCCAAATGGGAAGAAGATGGTAAGACATTGAACACAGTTATTGAATTGACATTTGCCAAAGCTTGTGACGAACCACATTGGTCAAGTGTTTATGCTAAATTGTGTACAAAAATGTTTACTGATATTTCACCAGATGTTAAGGATAAGACAATACCAGAAGTTAGTGGTAAACCAGCTCTTTCCGGACCTTTATTATTTAGAAAATATTTATTGACAAGATGTCAAATTGAATATGAGAAAGGTTGGACTGATAAATTACCAACAAATGAAGATGGATCACCATTAGAACCTGAAATGATGTCTGATGAATATTATAAATTAGCTGCTGCAAAGAGAAGAGGTTTAGGTTTGGTTAGATTTATTGGTGAATTATATTCATTAAGTTTGTTATCAGATAAAATTATTGTTCAATGTATTTCCGGATTAGTTTCAAATATTGAAGATCCATCAGAAGATGTATTGGAAAATTTGGTTCAATTGTTAAACACAGTTGGCCCATTATTGGATGGTTCAAGAAATTCAAATTTCGTTGATTTTATGAATAGTGTCTTTGAAAGAATAAATAAGATTGTTGAGACAAATAAGATGTCTTCAAGAATGAGATTTAAAATGATGGATTTGATTGATTTAAGAAGTAAAAAATGGAGAGGTAAACAAGGTGATCAAGGACCAAAGACATTAACTGAAATCCATACTGAAGCTGAAAGGAAAAGATTAGAAGATGAAAGAACACTGAACGATCGTCGTCAAAATAGTAGACGTGGTGGTCAAGATTCTAGATCTAATTCTAATCGCGGAGGTAACTCAAATCAAAATATTGCATCACAATGGGGGTCATCTAATAGAGTTTCACAAAATGAGATTAAATCAGTTGGAACGATAAGAAATTCCAATAGATTTGGACCAATGAATAATTTCAAAGATTCTAAATCATCAAGCATTAACAACAGCAATAATAACAATAACACTAACAACAACAGCAATCCTAATAATGACAACGGTTCAACATCGTCTCTTAGTCATAACAATATGAGAACACCATCATCATCGAGTTTAAGATCACAACCAGTTGCATCATCATCATCACCAGCATCACAAAGTCAAAATTCTCCAAGTATAACTGCTCAATCACCATTAGGTTTGAACACTAGAGAAAGTTCTAAAAGGGAAGCTGGTAATATGTTTGCAGCTTTAGAAGACCATGATGACGAAGAAGAAGAAGA